>JAUUDY010554674.1:0-10363 GCA_032361765.1 Panulirus inflatus | reverse complement strand
ATTCCAGGAATTCAGATACTTGATTTTCTTCAGTTTCATGAAATGCAACAGTGTTGGCAAGAGTCTTAGGTTTCTGGTTAACCTGGGACACGGTTTTTTCCTGTCCTGATCATGAGAAACCATGTGAACAATCAGGCCATACTTCATCTCAAACACCATCCATTGTTGTGACATCATTCCATGACAAAGTGATGTAGCCCTCCACTCTCATATGGAAGGCTTACCTTTTTCATCATCAAGGAGTTGGCAGCATGTCCTTCTCAAGTAATACACTGTGAAGTTGGTAGTCATGCTTTGATTCATGGGCTGAAGAGGAGAAGTGGTATTATTTTGAAGGAACTCTACGTAAACATTTGGATTCATCTTAGTCAGGTGCTTAGGATAGCCTGGTGCATTGTTAAGTATAAGCAATTCTGTATTGGCTAATTTTTTCCTGGAACAATAGTGCTCTACAACTGGACAGAAAAGTCAGTGAACCATTTTTAAAAAATATTTGATACTTTTGGTTGAATGAGATGGTTTTGGTATTACTTACTCTGAATTAATAAGACTTTGGTTTGCATTCATTTCTTTATTGCCATCTGTAGTCATTACAATATGTGAAATAGACAGATTTGTATGAATGAGGGAATGATATATAATGCTTTTAAACACTTAACTCCAGATTTCAGGCATAAAACATTCATCACCTGCAATGTACCTCAATGTTTGTTTATTTGTCATTATCTAGTGCCATTCTGATTTTACAGTTATTATATCAGAAAAGTTGGGTATGAGTTTGCAGTTACTAACCCTATGGATGTTGTTCTGCATCTGTCTTGCCTTGTTGACCATATTGCACTAGTTCTAAAGTCCTTAAGTAGATCATTATGTTAGTGTAGCCTATCAAAATTGATCTCTTAGGCAAACAAGATGAATTATCTTGTATTTCGTATGATGAAAAAGAATTTGAGCTGTTAAAACAGTTAACATCCTCACCTTCTTGCAGTAATTATATAACTTAAATGGATAACATGTTGTCCATGGTGAGCCACAACTGCTGGTACCTAAACCACTGATAGTCATCCGTTTACATATTTTTCATACTTGATTTAGATCATTGAATGAGAGAAGCTAATTTTAGGTGATGTGTCTTTAAGAATTCTTGCAAGTGAAGGTACCTACAGTCGAAAACACTGACCATAGGACTTTCAAATACTAGGTCCATAGTGCATGTATAAATGTTGCTGAATGATTGGTTTGCTCATTTTGAGAAATATTTTAGTCTGTTAGGTTTGTTCTATTTGAAAAATTTATATTTTACAGTCTGTTAAGCTGAAGGGATTATAAAACCAAAGCTCAAGACTGAATGATTCATAGCATTGCTTTCAAATCAGATATATTTTCTTTCCTTACACCCACATTTTTATCAGTTTAAGTCAGTCATATGAAGCCATTCCTTAGAGTATTTGTCATTATTGATAACTAAATTGCAGGTATCTGATAAAGAAATATAGTTAGCTTGTACTCAGAATGACCTAAGCTATGTTTGAATTATAGACAAATTCTGCTAAAGAATACGTGAAATTGCACAATCTGTTGCAAGTGAAGTTCTTTCTTTCACTGAGTTTTTTTTTTTTTTTTTTAACTATTACCTTTGGTCATGCTTATCTCATTTTTCTATTTCCCTTTACAGAAGCCACACAAACCTCTAGCTCCCGAATTAACTCAAATAATTAATGTATGTGAGGGCAAGAAGTTTCTCTCTTTCCATGATGCATTTGAAACATGTAAGTAAATGTTAACAAAATTTTGCCTCAAAGCATCTTATGTAGTAAGCTTTTTAAGGTTTTTGTTGTTCAGAAAAGGGAGTTTACTATGTTCATTGATAAAGATAATAGAGTAAATACTTTATTTAGATTAATTGGAAAGTAATTGAAAGTATAGGTTTGATAGGGAAAGACAATTGCACAAAAGTTTGGCTCAAAACATCTAATATAGTTTGCTTTCTATTATCCTTACAGTTCATAGAGTAAAGTTTAAAATTTTTTTTGTGAAAATACTATATGTTGTATCATAATGCAAAGAGTAAATTTGAGCTGGGAGGAGCTGACGGGGATCATTAGATGGAAGGGGAACTAAGTTCCTAGGTGTATTAAAGTGTTTAGAATAAAATGTTCTGTCTCTAAAGGGCAAGAATGTATTTGTGTGAAGATATAGTGGTGCTGATGGTATTTTGTAGGTCGATGTGCTATCATTGGTCTGAAACAGGGCATGTAAAGCATCTAGGGTAAACCATGGAAAGGTCTGTTGGATCTTGTTGTGGATAGGGAGCTGTGGTTTCAATACATCACACATAACAACTAGAGAATGGATGTGAGCGGATCAGGCCTTTCTTCATTTGTTCCAGGCACTATCTCACTAATGCAAGAACTGGCAATTAAGTATGAAAGATAGGAAAAGAAAAAAAGAAGGGAAAAGATTTACACTGGGAGGGACCCTAGTGGCTGAGTGCTTATCTGCCTACAAGTATATATGACAAAATTTAGCCAAAATGGCAGAGCTAACACAAAGTGCTCATTGCACAGAGTGAGTGTGAGAGCAAACAGGACAGAGGGAAGGAGGAACGAGTGCCTATGCCTCTGCTCACTGACCTTGCCACCAACACCACCACAAGTTTCACTTTCACGTTTACAACTATGACTTTGGTTGATTTCACTTCAAAGAGAGAACTAAGCTCATTCATAATGCAATGGAGATGTTTCTGGCAAAAACTGAATAGCTGATTTCTTTTCTTAAATGTTGTACTGAAGTGATTAGTTAGTTTGTGCAATATGTCATTGTACACATTATTGCAGTGTATGAACTTGGATTATATTGCCACCACAAGCAGGTAGGAGGGAACAGGATTAAGCAAGCTCCCCCTACCCTGCCACCAAAACCATCTCATATTTTGCTTTCAAAATCATTCATAGGATTGGCTGTTTACTTTATTTTTATGTATACTATGTTACTATTTTGTTGACTGTAAATGCGGTACAGTCTATATTAATGAGAAAGTAACCATCACGTAATTACTGAACTTGTTAGCTAGTGATCACTTTGGCAATTGCATTTTTCCCAGTATCTGTTTTTTCATGAATACCAGATACTGATGATCACGTGTAGTGGGGCCTGAATATTCAGAAAAGCAAGAGGCATGCATGGAATAGAATGAACTGGATTAATATAGTATATGAGGAGAGCTGGAATGTACTCTTAGTGCACATATGAAGTAGCTAGGGTACACCACATAGTAGTCTGTGGGACTTGACTGCAAGTAGAGAGTAGACTTTGGTTTCAGTACATTATACAGTACAGCTATAGAGTGGATTTGTGCAAATGAGGCCATTTTTCATTTGTACCTGGCATAATCTCGATAGTATGGTAGCAGCAATTAGGTTAAAAAAATGATCCTAGGTTGTACATTCTAACACTGTATCTCATTACTGTACTCGTCAGGACCTGTAAGATCCTTAACATTGTTGTACCAAGTTATGTTACTTGATCTGTTCAAAGTTCTCTTATTATGTCTGAGTATTAGGCCATATTTTAGTTGGAAGATTGACAGTAGTCTTTCCACATGATGTTTGACTCCTTTATCTCTCATTTAGCAATTTCATATATGCAATCTTTTAGAACTCTCATGTCAATGCATTTTGAGTAACTCCTGTAAGTACTAACCACTACATACATTCATAGTTTGTTATAGTTTTTCAAACTTAATCTTAAATCTACATGTATGAAATTATTTCAGGTTTTCTTAGCAAAGTGGATCATCTAATTTGCTCATAAAACTTTATATAGCAAAAGGTTAATTCCCTTCTTTCCTTATTTTCCCCTTGCTCACATATTATCTCATTTGGCACCCCCATCTCCTCATCTTGCTCTTCATTTTAGGTGTGTGTGCAGGCACAAAACCAGATACCATGATAATTTTTTTTCTACTTGGAACTCTTAGCTTATTTAGCTTGATTATATCATTTCAGAATGACTTGTTGTAACATATTATTTACAGCATTATACAGTATACTTTGGTTTACCATGTCAGCCTTAATGAATCTTCATTTTCTCCCTGCTTATAATCATACATTTGATAGAGTTCTATTTTGGCCACTGACCCTCTTCAAGCTGAATTTAATGTTAAATTTTTTTTCAGACAAATGTGTTTTCACCCCATCCATAGGAGAGACAAAGGCAAAGGGATTATTTGAAAACAGTCCTGATGACTTTATAAAGTTCACAGAGAGGCATGTTACCAAGGTTTATCCTCTTGGCACTCGAACAGACTCCTCTAATATCAAACCTTATCCCTTCTGGAGTGTAGGCTGCCAAATAGGTCAGTATTTTAGTTATGGTATTCCTTGTTACTTTTGTTTATTTTTTTTTTTATGTATTATCATTAAATGTATTCCCACATACATGGGATGGATAAAGTACCTGCAAACAGGGATATTTGGGGGGGAGTTGATTATTTAGAACTAGTCTTCAACATTAACCATGCAGACTGGAAGAAGGTCCAAATGCCTAAAATTGATTAGACTTGATACCCAGTTACCTGGGTTGTATTAATTAAGCATATGTTACTGTTTATATCCCTTCATGTGCCACTTAATGACATACAGCTTTTCATTTTTGTTAAACAGTTGACTTCAGCATGTTGACTTTGTTTTGATTTAATGCCTCATAATTAGAAACACAAGAACCAAGGAAGTAGAAGATCCTTGGAATATCATTGGGATGTTTCATGGTAGAGATAAAACAAGTTATCTTTGCTCTTTTTCATATATGGATATTTTTTCTTTAGTTTTCTGAATCTGCTATATGTGTAATGAAAGGGGGATTTATTTAAGTTCTCTTGACCAAAAGGTTTAGGATGATTCATTTAACTGAAGCATTTGAAAATTCAGTTTACTTTTTCAAAAGATTGCATGAATTTTTGCAACTGACTTTTATTTGTAAAGTCAAGGCAGGAGTATATGGTAAGTGTAAGTTTAGCTGTTTGAGTATATGTTATTGAAGTGGATACATTTACTAAAACAGTGAAGGGCTTAGGAAGTTTTGAAAATAAGAGTGAAGATTCAGACAAAGGGGCCTGATAATTTGGTTGTTAAGAAAGGGAAGCAGGAAAGCTGTATTCTCAAAAGTAATTTTTATTCAAAATTTGCATACTAGAAAAGGTTAGGTTTTACATTCAGGCATGCTTTAAACCGATTGGTATTCTTTTAATTTTGTATTTTCTATCTTCAGTGGCTCTGAATATGCAAACAGAAGACAAGGCAAACTTTTACAATGAAGCCCTCTTTAATACCAACGGCAATTGTGGTTATGTGCTCAAACCGGATATCCTTCTAAGAAGAGAACCATATAGCCCAAGTGAACTTTCAGACAGGTTTGTGAATGTGTTACAGGAATAGTTGTAGACTTGGGAGTTCATTTGGAGATAATACATATCTGTAGAAGCTTTCATTAATGTTGTATAAAATTTTTATGAAAACTTAAACCTACTCAGTTTTTAGGTAGTTCTTAGCTCTGATTTCTATCTGAATCTGATTTCTGTCTGAATCTAAAGGATCTGTCCATCTATTTATATCTCTGGTGCCCGTTCCCTTTAGTTCCCTGAAGGGGTGGCCATGGCAAAAGAGTTTCTATAACTGGTAAACTCCAGTGCTACTTCCGAGCCTTTAGTACCTCACCCTTAAAAGGTCACTGGCAGAGGGGAACTTTAGCACAGCTTTTCAAGATGCTCTTACCTAATGTACTTACTGACTGCTTCTGCCGTGTGACTACATAATGTTCCAATCTGTTACTTCTACCTGATGCTCCTGCCTAATGTTCCTACCTACTACTTCTACCTTATGTTTCTGTCTAATGCTCTTGCCAGATTACAGAAAGCTTTTATGTCCACTTTACAATATGCTTTTTCTAAAGATAAACTTTATGTAATTTCTACAAGCTCAGTGAGATTCAAGTAGCACTCACTGCTCTTGGATTAGTGTCCAAGCTTTACTTATCATCTTGAGATTTATGTTTTATCACATGATATCTACTTTCAGATACACCAAAATTGTGCGAGTGACTGTATTGAGTGGCCAGCACCTGCCAAATTCTATTAAAAAGGGTGACATTGTTGATCCTTACATACAAGTAAAAGTTCGAGGCCATCCTCAAGACAAACAAAAGCAACGCACAAAAGTTGTGAAAAACAACGGTGAGAAATTTATTATAATTTGAAAGTTTATTTGCATATCATTTTGAAATGATATTAAACTGGTTTCTAGGTGAACATCATTACTAACATTAGCATTTTGATTTGAAGTTTAGTATCAAAGTGCTCGTACAATTAAGACTGTATTTATCTTTTATATCCATAACTGTATGAAAGACTGCAAAACAAAAATTTTCAAATTGTCCCTCATTCTCTAAAGGTGGAGATATGTTATTTTAGTACTGGGCTCTTTCTTCCAGTTTTTTCCATTAGCTCCTTGTCTTCTGTGAATGTACTTCTATGTGTTAACATGTCTAATGCAACCATATATATGTAGGATACGTTTTCCCACTTTCAGCTAGATCCAGAGGTGCCTTTTTGGTATGCAGAATGCCTTATGTCACTAGCAGCAGTGATTTTCCTGAGGAAAAAATTCTGCTGTATCAGTTGCCATTACATTACTGTGTAGCCATGTGTGCTCAGCCCAACATATTAGTGATTGTCTCTAGGGCGTTAATGATTGTGATATTGGCTCACTTGAAATTGAATGTGATTTTGATCATAACATGAAAGTGATCTTGATTATGATGTAGAGGGAATAAGAGTAGAATACCCTAGGACAAGTGATGGCATATGTATGTAGATGTCTTAGGTCATTATGCAGTGAATAACAGAAGTCTCTAGGAATGTATGAATCATATGTATATCTGAAAAGTTTAAGATAAGTGAAATTTATAGAAATTAACCACATATGAAAACCCCTGTGGAACATAAAGAAACATTTTAAATGATCATTATCTATTATGTACTTGATATCATGTTACAGAAAGCCTCCAAAAGTGGGGCGTATTATTATTTTAAAATGAAAACAAAGACATATATGAATCATTTAAACCAAATGTGTCAGTGGTGAGGCATTGAATTTACATAATGTCATGTCTTCAGTGATAACATAGCCAGTAATTCATCTCAGGGATCTTCATAGAGATGTGTTTTGTCTACTGGTCAGGTTTTGTGATTGGGAGCATATGTGAAGAGGCAAGTGCAAGGGGGAGGTATGTAGAAGATAATTACATTGCAGTTAGTACTGTGAATTTTTTTCTTATGGACTGTGTTTATGAGATGTTTTCATTGTGTGTGAGCTGCTTTGTAGTCAGTGGTGAAGGAGAATGGTATGTTCTTGTGGATGGGTTTTATGCCTTTTTCTTTGTCCTTGTTTTTTGTCTTCTCTTACAATTGTGCTGTTATAGATAGATGGGAGGGAGGATTTGGATATGAGTATGGTTTCTTAGATGAGGGCTTTGTGGATGTTGTGTTCTTGGAATTAGTTGAGTATTTCCGTGTGTTTGTTTTTGATGCTAATGATGTTAAGTTGTCCAATATTTAATTTGTTGCTGGGTTTCTGAGAGGATGAAGTACCAAGCAGATGGAAACTGGAGTGAATGAACTGTTAGTGTTCCAAGTGCATTTAGTGTGTGTTTTAATGTTGTTGGTGTTGGGAGTGAATGTCATGTGTCTGATATATTTGATGCCTGGAATGTTTGTTGTTTTGCTCAGTGGGTGTGGTTTTCCATCATAGGTTACTCGATGGTGTAAGCTGGCTGTTTGTCTGTGTGGGTTTAAAAGAATCGTTGAAGACTTCTGTGGAGAGGCAGACATTCTGTTCTGTATTGACTGTCGTTCCATTTGTGTAGAAACTGTATCTTTGTTGTTAACCATGGTGTCAGGGTGTGATGTGATTACAAGGTTGTCTTCCTATGAGAGGGCATTCATGTTGTGGTTTGCTATAGGTAATGGAAGATTGTGTAGGAAGAGATTGAAAAGGCTTGGAAAAGAATTGTTCCTTTAGGAACTCCACTTTTAGAGTTCAAGGGTTTCAGAGGTAAAGCCATTATGAATAACTCTGGCACATAGGAGCCAACAATTTTTGGTTATTGTTGTAGAGGGTGGTGTCAAGTATCTTTTGTGTGAGGATGTGTCAGGGAACATTGTCAAATGCTGTATTGATGTCTGTTGCCACTAGTATTTTACAGGATGTGGGTTTTGGTTGGTTAAAGCCATCTAGGATGTTTTGTGTCATATGTCATTGTGTTGAGTGGTGGTGGAGTGGTTGGGTCTGAAGCCATGTGCTGTAAGTGAGAGTTGGACATTTAGCTTCATTCTGTTGTAGATCAGTTTTTCGCTGACTTTTGGATACTGAAGACCTACGTTATTTAGGCTGACAGGAGGAGGGGAAGTTGTATGATTTGGAGGGCTGTAGAATTGGTATTATATTAGCAAATTTCCAGAGGTTGGTAAATTTTGTGTAGCCATAATTGGCTGTATAACAACTGGGCCAGTGTTTTGAGTGAAAGTGTGACATGTATTTTGGGCCTCTTGCAGGAGAATTCTTTAAGGTTTTAATCAAATTGCTTCTATCAGAGGGGGTGAAAGGTGGGTGGACTGTTATTTCTGGATGGATTTTGTGTAGGTTTTTCATGACTTTTCTGTTTAGGGGTGAGCTTGTTTTGTGGCTGATTTTTTTTAGTAGCATCATATGAATATATTTGTGTGTTTTCTGGGAGCTGGGATGTTACTAGAATCAATCGAAAGGGCTACATGAGTGGGTGATGGATAGCACAGCAAGTTCCCTGTTTCCAGCATTAGTGAGCTAGCGCCAGAAACAGATGAAGATTTGGCCTCGTTTTTCTCATATGCACTCCATAACTGTCATGTCTCTTGCACCAAAACCAAAGCTCTTTATCTACAACCAGGCCTTATAGATCTTTCCGTTATCTTCCCTGATCACTTCATGGGCCCTGGTTCAGTGAAAGGACAGCACTTTTACCTCTGTGTACCACACTGCTCGAATTCACTCTCTCCTGTGCACACTTGACAGCCCCTTGATCCTTTTATTATTGAAAAAGGGATATGTGAGCATTTTCCATTAGGATCAAGCAATAGTGAATTAGTCTGCCTTTTTAATATTTGTATGAATGAATTGATGATTGAAAATCAAACATTGATTATAGTGTTAAGAAATTTTTAGAAATAGTAAGTGAATGCCATATCACTATGTAAAGGAGGGTTCTTTTGTAAAGACGGGGATAACAGTTATTTATGGTCTTTCTTTTTTTTTTCCAGGCTTTAATCCAGTTTGGAATGAGACTTTAGAGTTGTGTATCAAGGTGCCACAGGTGTCGTTAATATACTTTTCATTACGAGATGAAAGCTCTCTGGCCCGTGATCCTGTACTTGGCCTCTGTTGCATTCCCTTTAATTCTCTCTCTAGAGGTAAGTTCAGTTAGATTTTTATTATCCTTGCTATAGCATTTCGAATGTGGGCCATTTTCTATTTTCTAGTATTATCAACTCCATTGCTAATTTCATTGCCTGTATCCTAGGTTGATTTGTCAAGGTAGATAGAAGTTGCCTTTCATACCACACCCTCACACACAGTGCATCCAATGAGGGTTTGCTGTGGTTGGAACTTGTATGGATCCTGTACTCATAATCTCCCAGGTGGGAGTTTGCTGGCAAATATTGTTGATAGAGGGCCTAATTGGCAACATTCATAATGATATGAGCATTTTTTCAGACTTTGGGTTAATGTGCTTGATCACTGTAGAGAGGACAGTAAAATAATAGCAAGCTGTTGCCACATCTGCCATGCCATCCCTTGACTCCACTAATTATGCTCATGTTCTTGCTGGATAAGACTCAAATCAAAGTGAATTAACAGATTCAAGGTGAATTTCCATTTGGTGGAGATAAGAAGCATAATGATTACTCTGGAGATGTGAGGGTGCACTTGATCCACTCACACTGCCAGAAAACAAACGTAGTGTGCAAGTGTTTAGGGTAGTGGAAATGTTGTGGGAGGCTGGTTATGGGACTGGCAGGCTGTGCTGTCCATGCCAAATTCATGAATAACAGATGTTTGATGTGGTTATGTGACTTTGGTTTGGAACATTGCACGTGACAGTTAGAGAATGAATGTGAGCAAAGAAAGCCTTTCATCTTTTCCTGGTGTTACCATGCTAACATGGGGAGCAGCAAACAAGCGTGAAAAGATATATATATTTTTTTTTTTTTGCTTTGTCGCTGTCTCCCGCGTTAGCGAGGTAGCGCAAGGAAACAGACGAAAGAATGGCCCAA
>JAUUDY010554234.1:0-10365 GCA_032361765.1 Panulirus inflatus | reverse complement strand
ATCCAATTGTGATTGGTTGGAGGATCCTAAAGTCCGTCGCACACTCTGCGTAGTTCAACCTCCTTTGTCCTCTTGTTTACGACAGCAGCGATGACATATCCCGTACGCTGACTGACAACTTAATCTCACGCCTCTGATAAGGGTCCGGGTGCTCAAGGACAAGTCGCCATCTGGCTTCAAAACAGGATTACACCACCATACACAAAAACACACACACGTTATATACACCAACATGTGGGCAGACGCACACACATATTCGTAAAAATATGTATATATCTGTGGCATGTAAAGCTACTGAGAAAGTATACAGATGAGTAATGCTTCTATTACAGGCTACAGTTTTCAGTATGAGTAGATGATGTAGTGTGAGTGTAAAACAGTTCAGTTCGGTCATCATGGTCATAACCAGATAATGGCAGCAGCATTTGGATTTGTAAAATGTTTTCTTCAAGTGAGCTACATGGTGTAATCTTAGCCAAGAGACAGCTTGACTGAATTACAGAGCTTTTGATATTGTGAGCTTTCCTCCTGATTGACCATATGCTGGACTTATTGATGCTATATGCATTGCTTATATGTGTGTATAGTGGGTGGAGTTAATTCATGATGACTTAATAGATACCCACCCTTGATCCAGTATTTTTTTCTCCAGTGTTGTGGTCTTGGCTCCTGCATCTCTATACTTGGAAGAGGCCTTTGAAGTGCTTCATTTTCCCCATGCTATGCGATATGACTTCTATGCTGGCTGTCTCCTCTCAGGAGTATTGGGACTATTCCTCAACCTTTCATTTATGAAGGTAAGCCACCTAATGCATTCTTGATAAAGATGTACTAGTTATGTTGTTGTAGGATTATTAGTTTTGTCACATGTTTTGGCTTGAAGTCTTTTTTGCATTAAATGAAATTAATCCTAACAGCAAGAGCTCTGAAAACTAGGAAGAAATGTGGAAATCCATGCCATGTTTTTCCTTTAATCTAGATCCCATCAAGAATTAGAGAGTACTATTTTGTCAAACACAGAATGAGTGTACTTTACATTCTGATAAACAAGTTGATTGATTACCTCCATGTGGGTGTACTCTCATGCTTGTGTGTATAGCATAAGGAGAAGTGTAGGTTTTGAAGAATGAAAATTTTTTCCATGTGAAGCAGTGCCATGTGAGCAGTTTTTCCAGTTTTTCTTACCCTGTCCAGCTATCCCCTCTCATATGAAAAACGTTTTCATGGTGCATTTTGGATATCATTGGGAAGGTGGGACAGCTAGGGGCAAGCCTGATAGCGAGCAAAGGCTTTAATGATTGATGAATTAAAAGGTAAGAGAGGCTATGCTACCTAGTCAATCTAGAGGTTAGATAGTAATCCAAACCTCAATATTCTCTGAGGAGTATCTCATTCTTGCTTGACACCACCACAGAAAGTAAAGTGTTTCGTTCTTCATGACCTACCTTTCAGCTTGAATGGTGTAAAAATTGAAAATTGTGGATGAGTTTATGTATGCAGGGATGAAGTTTGCTAAGGAAGGTAGTAGGAAAGCTGAAATTGAGTCTTACAAGGGGGAAAAAATTAAAGACACAAAAGTGAATGGGAAGAATTCCTGCATTGAGTGTGCAAGAAGTATGCATGAGTAAATACTTGATTAATGAATAGATGTGAAACCCTGGTTTATTTTCTTTATCTGCTTTATCCCACCATGACAAGTAATCCTCAGAAACAGACAACTGAGTGTTTGGGGAAAAATTTACTCTTATCTCACCCCTCTGTAATTACTCTTGGAAAGTAATAATACATGAGGATTTCCAGTCCTCCATATCTGCCCCTCTTAGTCATCTTTTGTGATATGCAGGAGATGCATGGGTAGCATTCTTTATTCCCAGTCTCCTGGGGTATATGTATGACATTAAGAAGGTAGACAAGTTAAAAATGAAGGTGAAGTTAATTGTGAATAAAAGTGAATGTGAGTAAAAGAAAGATTGGTTTTTGAAAGAGAAGGAACGTAAAGTGTATGTATCATGAAAACCTAGAAGCTGTGGGTGGGTTTAAGTGTTTGGGATTGAAGTTCTGTAGAGGTGTGAGTGAGCTAAAGCTGAGAGTTGAGTCTTGCAAAGGTGGAAAATTGGAGGTACAATGTAGAAATGAAGTGATTCAAGTGTAGATTGTGCAAGAACCTCAGATGAAGGAGTGCTTGATTCTCATGTATGGATTTGAAATACTAGGTTGTATTAGAATTAGAATACCAGTAGTAGAGATAGAAACTTTGCATAGTATAGTTTCAAGTAGGACAACAGTTAAAGAGTGAAGATGTAAAATGGATATGTGTTGTGACGAAGAGTGGTTTAGTCAGATGGATATATGTAAAATAGAAATAATGTGTAATAATGTTGTTTAAGATATAAGAAGGTACAAACCACAGATAAAGTGAGCAGTAAAAGAACTCATGAGAGCTAGAGATATTTCAGTTGAAGACATCAGAGTGCATTAGAGCTGTTTTCTGTGAATGCAAATGAATTAATTGGGAAAATTGACTTATAATACCAAATTGAAAATAAGAAGTGCCTTAAATGCACTGAAAATGTGTTGGGGATTTGTATGAATGAACTGGTAGGTTACATGCACCAGATCTACCCTATGTATAAAGGAGTAGAATTAAAGTTAATATGGCCTGATTTCTTCTTACTCTTAACTTAAAATAGAATTATAAACAGAGTATAAGGAAGCAAGTTTAGCATTTTTATGTCAAATCTAGGTTCTGAGGATGGTTGTAATTCAGGTGGTTAGAACATTTATAGATTTTTTTCTGTATTTTTGACAAGTGGTTTTTTTCACATTGTAATTCTTAAACTTTATTTCATACTCATGAGCTGTAACTTCAGCATTTATACTCCCAAGAGGATTGTTTTTTCTGCATTATTTACTCCCAGGAGTTGAGATCCATGACTAATTTTCACAAGTCCTTTTTCAGACTAGATGAGTTCACAAGGGTTTGCAAAAAGGTAATGCAGTTTTGCTAATGTAAATATGATTCAGGAAACAAATCTTTCTGAATCCTTAATGTTTTTCACTTCCTCCAAAATTCATAAAAAAAATTTCCTTGTCTCTTCCTTTACTCTTTTAATAACCTCCTCACATGTTGATTAAGGCTAAGGCTTGAGTGTTCTTTTTTTTTTTGTAACTGGAGCCTCCAACAGTTAAAAACTAAGCTTTATTTCATATGCAACATTACTGGCAGCAGCAGAACATGATTCAATAGAACTTAATTTCTCCCACTTTCACTTTCTCATCCTCATTTTACTGGTGAAACAGTTGAATGTGGACACCATTGCATATATGTGTGATATCTCCTGTTCTTAATATGTTCATCACATAAGAATTTACTTTTATTCAGACCTATTCCTTTTTTGATACTTTAAAGGATGAGTCCAGTTTATATCTGCTTTTATCTTCTACAATATCTTCCTTTGCATTTATCACTGTATATCTTGACTGTCTGTATCCTAATTTACTCCCTCTCTTGCTACCTTGGCCTTTACTTTAATTTTCACTCATATTTTTGTATCAGAAACACTACTAAATGACAAACTCATTATATCCATCATGATTCCCTGTAAATGCATCGTGGTGTTGTGTACTCACAGTGTACTGCATAAACATGTCTTACTCTCGTTTAGCACAGTCTTCTAAGATCTTTAGAATCCTAAAGCAATTTTTGTGTATGCTCTTTACAAGCAAAGTTATGGTTAGGTTTCTTCAGCTTTGGATTTCATGCAGGCCTTTGGAGTAGGCTTAATAATTATATTTTGTTATTGACTTGCTGACTGCCTTTGCAGGTTCGAAGACATAACTTCTTCTCAATAGTGGATGCATCCGGAAGATTGCTAACATCTCTCCTAGCACTTGCCACCTTTGCTGATGTAACAACAGTGACGGTTAAGATGCTAGTTTGCATAAATCTTGTCTCAGCAGTATTTGTACCTCTTCCCACTCCTAAAGATTCAGATGTGATGGATGAGGCTAATGAGCCACTTAAAGAAGGAGTGTAGAGTGGAACTTTCAGTTTGTCCATTCATGTTACACATTTAGTGGTAATAAAGATCTGCCAATGTATACATGTGTATGGAAATTTGATTACTGTTGATTTGGAATGAAATTATTTTAGTAATATTTTCAGTTCAAGCAAACTGTTACTGATGTCACTTCATCGTATACTTGTTTTTTCTTTTCTAATATTGAGGATTTATGCTGCAGATTTGTAATGTATAGCAGCTCATGCTTTAATAATTCATCTCATTTTTTTATCATTCACCTTATCATCATCAGTAAATGGTGTAAGCTTTAGGTCTTCCTTCAGAGAGTGTAGGACATACTGTACCTGTATTTATCTAAGTTATGAATGATCATTGGGAACATAGTTAATGTAGTTTAGTATTATTATTACTAATTTTTTGTTGGGTAGAATGGGAATAATCCCATAATGTTTAGCATTTTTAACATTTAAATTTGAATCAATAAGAGTAGCTGGTTATTTTATGATTTGATATGCTTAGTTGAAGAGACTAAAAGTTTTTGCTCATATAAAGAGAAAATTTATTTCCTGAGCTCATTTTCCTGTTGAGATAGTCACTATTAAAAGTGTATGGTAGTGGCAAATATTTGCTTTTGCAGTGGGTAATAGGGGTCTCATTCTTTTTATTAACATTCCAGAGCTGTGTGTAGAAAAATAGCAGCATCAGAAGTTTGTATAGATATGTAAACTACTTTTTAATGTTGCATTCAGTTTTATAGTCTCAGTGTGCTTTTATGTGTTAATGTTCATCTGTCAGAGGGCTCCTTACAACCAGTACAGAAGGACTCAGTCAAATAACCAATGGCTGTGGTAGTTTTTCTGTATAGGATAATCCCAGTTATATATGATATAGAGATATAGCAGTAGCTGGTCTCGTCTTTAGAAACTGGTTGAATATGACATTTGATAAGCCCATCAGTTCTTATAATCGTTTGAATATATGGAAATAGTCTCTACTATCTGTAACTATTTTGAGGTGAATGGGGCTTTGTTGGATACCTTTTATTGGAAATTCATGCAGGGTTAGAGAGTTTAAGTGATTTCATTGTACAATGACCATTTGTGACATTGGTTGACGGACAGATAATTGAGCTTCCATTTGAAAACCTAGATCATTACGCTTGAAAATTACTAACTTTTTATAGCACTGTATTTACCAGCCAGGTGTGTGGAATTTGTTATTATTTATTGTTGAGTAGTTCATAGTTTCTTTCCGTTTTAATTTTTTTTCATACTCAAACAGTGTAGATGTACCCTTGCCTATTATGTTGTTGATTATGTAGCATTGCTTTTCAGGTCATTCACTTAACATTTCACCACTATTCTTTGTAAATATCCTTCTTCATGACTATACAGACAGTTATGCCCAATGATTTTTTTTTCGTATGAACATGATGTCCACCCAATTTGCTCTACTCATGCGAGGCAGTGGATTTTCAAATCGAGAGTGACCTAGATACAGATATACTTTTACATGCAAATGAGACACTCCTTGACAGTCTCCATTAAAACAGTCAGCCAATCCTCAGATCAGTGACCCTGATATCTACTTGTCATTCCAAGCCTCTGTCTTGATTAAGCAGATATAGGGAATGCCGTTTAAGAAAATTGGCATTTGACCCCATTCCTTTTTGCCAGATGTTGTTTGTTAGAGAAACATGACCACTAAGGAAAAAGCACATTAAGATGATGATATGGACCTGTGAGTTGTATGCTCTGCTGGAGGCAGGATTCTGCACCACAGAACACTTTCCAATGCTGACTTAGTTTAGGCTTGCCACAGAACTTGCTTTCAAAGAGGATGCAGTGTCTTAGACATTCAGGATTTTTGTATGATATTTTCTTACATGTAGATGTGCAGAAACATGTACAGTACTTGGAAAAATTGAAGTAGCATATCATTTTAATGGGAAATGCCATCCTTACAGTTTGGTATGAATATTCCTGCTGCAAATTATTTTGAACATAGGCCTGCTGCTGTCTCACATTTAATTTGAGATTGACTTAGATTGATTTATGAATTTACAAGGCTTAGACTTGTGGACTTTGTCCCTGTTACTAATAATGATGGCCATGAGATCTGTAACACCATAAGTAGGAGTGTTTTCATTGGAATCTCCCCATCGAAAAGTGCATTATATTTATTGTAGGTGGAAATGGAGTTCACTTGTTATGGACACTCTGTTGCCATGGCCACCCCCTTGAGGGAGTTCCAGTTGGAAACAGTCGTCAGGGACGTAGATAGATAAATAGAATAGAGTTATTGGGACCAACCACCGTGTTATCTGAAGATAGTGAACAATCCTCTTGGGTATTTTCCTGCTTTGGAGTATTTATCCACAGTATGGTGAAGGGTTATGTCCTTTATGAAATGTGAACAATCCATTTGTAGATACTGTAGTGAAGGTCTCTGTGAATTGTTCCTGAATTCCAAACATGAGCTCAGCACCCTTAACATCATACATTCCCAGTTCAGCCCAACTTTCTGTATAGATTGCCCCTGGGTGTGCAGCACTTATATTATGCCTGGTCATAAGGCTTGGGATGATATGATATGTGTAATTAGTTGTGACACATTCAAAGTACATTGTGCAAGCGGTGTCTGTCATAAGCTGATTACTGTATGCAAGTTTTGACTTCTTTATAAGTACATTCTTGTGTTGTTTATGCTATCCTTTCATTGCCCTCACGATTGTGTCTTTAACCTTCCTTTGATAATCAAGTCATCTGAATCATATTATAAACAGCATATTTTTTTTTACTTGTAGACCCTGATACATTATCCGTGTCTACCAACTTCATTCAATTTTACATCTTGTGTTTTGAATCCTCAGTCCAGCATCAATCTCCATCTATTTCTAGGGATTTATACTGGTCTTCCACATTTAGCTAAAGGAAAATTTCTTATTGTACTCTTCAGAAAAGGGTCACATTTAGAGGCAGGCAGTATTATGTATGTCCCAAGTTTTGTCATATTGGACAAGGACCATGGTTTTTACTGCAAGGGAGAAGACCATAATGACTGAGGATTTAGCTTTTGATTTATCATCTTTCGAGACAGAGGTCCTTGGAGAATTACAAAAATTTTCCCGTCATCACAGCATTCAAATCCATTTCATCACGTCTGATATGTTGTTAGTCTATTCTACTTTGATCCTCAAATCATCCTTTGTACTTCTTTTCCCAGTCAGACCATTTGCTTCTAAAAAGTTTGTGATATTCAGTTGGCTGTTGTTTTGGCAAGCTTGACAACCCTAGGATTGGTAATTTGACCAGAGATCAAGGTCTTTGTCATCTGTAGATACTCATTTCAAACAAGGAGTTTGAATGTGTGTATTTCTTTAAAAACTCTTATTCTGTCTTACAATGTAGGCAGATTCACACAGGACTGAAGTAAAGGTTCCTGGCTACTCCCAAATATTGATTCAGTTTAGTAAATGCATGAGAACTGAAGAGGTCTTTAATTGGAATTATATGAGTATTTAGTTCACTCCATTTTGAATATTCTTTGCCAAGTGTGCTAGGAAATATTCTTATAGAATTTTGCAAGAAGAAATATATCACTCCTCAAAGTCGTTTTTTCAATTTTCTTTCCCAAGTTTAATGAAACCTTTAAGAAACATGACTTATCCCTTGTCAAAAAAAGACATTTCACTCCTATTTATATCTGTCAATGTCCTTTATTGAATTACAACTAATCCTAGCCAGCTGTCAAACTTTTCTCAGGAAATAATTTCATTAGCTACTATCTATTAATAAATGTATTATTAGAGGCTGCCTGTCAGTTTTGTTCATGCACTATATTGTCGGCAAGAAAAAACCAGTTGTATTTCTTTGCATCTCTTATAAATGCCCTTGAATTATTTTTTAATTACAATATCACTTCTCTGTATGCACACGCTTTATCATTGGTACCGCCATTACATTCTCTTCATATTTACTTACACATTGCCAGTAGTTCTCTGCAAGTTGGATTCATACATCTAACTGTATATTTAGTAATTGCTATATCTGTGTTCATATGTACTTTTATGATTTATATTTAGTAGTTTCTTTTCTCTGTACTTCACTCAAACCATCATTTATCTCTACTCAACTTACCTTATTTCATTTATATGTAGTTCCTCCCTCTTGTATATGTGTTTTTGTTGAATTTTACTATATGTAGTTTTCTTATTCAGACTGACTTATGTAGTTTTATAGCTATATCTCAATTAGTTGAGAATATTTTTTGTATGGTCATAGCTGTTATTAAACCTCTACAACCTGAAAGTATTTTCTCTTACATGCACACACAAAAGCCTGGTAGGTGGATGTATCTAGCTTGCATATGTAATTAGTTGCTTGGGCTCAGTATTATCTCAGACACAGTATGAAGCTACCTAGCTTTTTAAATTGCAAATAAGGGATTTGAAAATCATTATGGTAATGTAGTTTGATGAGGATTGATGACTCAGACCAAAAGACTTGTTTCATAGTCATTAGATTTTGTAAATGAGTGATAGATTTGTATTGATTTATGGTGGTGTGGTAATGCCCTTCGTACAGGGGATGAGACTTATTGTTTTGTTATGTTTGTAACTCTTGAACAATGAGAATTGGGTGCTGTTTGATTGTTTTAAGGATCTAAATGATATTTACAAAGTTTGTACCATGATCCAGTATGATTACTTTTCTTTATATTAAAGAATAGTTTTTTGACATTCTGATTTTCTGGAGCCAAAGCTCAACAGCTTTTTCTTTTATATAAAACTCTACACGAGTTCTTACACCTTGTTTCACTAAGCCATACATAGCCCAGGATTGGGATGAGGGATGTACATGAAGACTACGAAAGCTGTGAAAACATGACTTTGTTACCATTATCCCACATTTTGATATGTGTTATCATTTGTTGCTAATTAGATGAATTTCTTTTTTTTCTTTGGAATTACTCATTTTGTCCCATTCATTACATGACTACTTGAGATTATGAGTTGTTTTTGTATTATTCTTTTTCATTTTTAGTGCCTTGATATGCATAATTAATCTGTACTGTAGTTGCTGGTCGTTTACAGGTAAAGTAATTCCAAGTTAATACATAATCACTGAGACTGTGAGGGTTTTTCATCATTTGTCAGTTATATTGGTGGTGTCTTACTTTGGTATATCTCAGTTATGCAAATGCAGAATTACTTAGACGAGGGAATATAGATGATGTATGTTTCATAATAAGAATCAACAGTATACTGTACTTGGAATGTTTTTCGTTTGGGTAGGCACTTGAAAAAAGTGCGAACAAGCTGCCAGATGCCACCCTTATATCGTTGTAAAATCTCTTCAAAGATATTGCATGTGTAACGAAATGGAAAATTTAGATTCATATTCATACTGAATTAGTCAGCCTAAAAAGTAAAATTATTGCAACCAGATTAGTAATAAGAGTAGTCCATTAAACAGAAATAAATGATAATCAATTGTAAACAATGCAGATAGAATGAATGATGGAGGCAACACAAAGACAGTGCACTGAGGTGGGTAAAACTGATTTATTGATTTCCAGGATGAAGAAACTTGGAGTGGGAATGATCAGCTGGAGACCTCAGGTAAGGTTAAGTAGGAAATTGTATGAGTAGGTGAATTTAGAGATCTAGCTAAATATACAAAGGCTTTGTGATGAAGTGAGAAGCTGAGAAAACACCTTAGATAACTATGAGAAAATTTTTACTGCTTGAAGACGAGAACTTATAACATCAAAAGGAGGAATATTGAAACATAAAGGCTAAGAGTGATCACTATTTGTGACAAAGGAAAACCAAATGACAAAAGTTGAAGTGAAAGGGCTAGGTGGGAAGCAGAGCCAACTTGGGCTTTAAAAATGTTGCAAAGTTTGCACTTTGATGTTTTTGGACCACCACAGAAGGAAGCGTGAAAGAACGTAGGATAGGGAATTATGGATTGAGTACTTACAGAACATTAGGAGAGAGCTGCAGAATAAGACCAAAGACCCCGAAATATAAGACAGTAGGGTTGAAGAGATGGCTAACAATATAATATAGACAGTGTTTGAGCAAAGACAAACTAAGGCAAATGAAGCAGCTGGGGGAAACCATGGAAAGGTCTGTGGGGCATGGCTGAGGATAGAAGGCTGAGGTTTTGTGCATTACTGGAATCTCCTAGTTGATGATCGATTCACAGATATCACTAGCAACCTAACAACAAAGCTGGGGAAAATATCATGTTTTCCAGCCTTCCATAAACCATCATCAGAGTGGGAAGGTAAAATATATACGAGTACATATATGAGTAAATTTTGGGGGCACCCT
>JAUUDY010554123.1:0-10366 GCA_032361765.1 Panulirus inflatus | reverse complement strand
GGGGGTGTATAGATTAAACGTGACCTTTCGACTGCAACAGCCAGGATTCGAACCCAAGCCCATCCGTGCGTGGATTGTGATCAGCGACGTTGAACACTGCGCCACGGAAGCAGTGTGTGTGTGTGTGTGTAAAACCCAAAATTTACACTGTGACCCGTAATGTGACAATGTAGCCATTGCCACAACACTGTGTCCGGTTCCATGATACTGTAATTGACCGTATGACGCGGTACTTAGCACCCATGATACTGTACCAAGCTCCATGATAGCTGTACCTGGCACTACGGGTCTGTAGCTACGATCCGAACAGTACAGCAGTCATCGTCACCCCATCACCACCATAACATGCTTCTCATGTTAGCCGAATAATCTTTTATAGAGTAAAATTCAACGACTTTTGATGGTGAATCTCTAGGCTAGAGATGGAGGCGTGGAAGCCAAGCGTCCCGATCGTTCACACCACAGGTTGCTCTACACACGAACCCGTCCCGAAGTAAGCCACAACCCTTGTCCTCATTAACCCGTCGTCCTGCTGGGCTAAGCACTCCCCCCCCGTCTAGTCCCGTGGTTCAGAGGTCCATCAGCCTGCGACTCTCACCCTCACCAGATGCGTGTCGCCCATGTGACACAGTAAGAACCACACATCCATCACATCATACACCACGTGCACATCCGTGTGAATGAGCTTCTTCCTCACAGGCACACGTCTGACCTCTGCCAGTAGTGGTATAGTGTTATAGGAACCTCCACCTCTCTTCGAGCACCTAAGCTGTGGACTTTTCTTCTACCTTTCGTCTATCTCTTCTCCTATAACATTTCTGCCCCCACGCTCCCATGCCGGGTCCGATAACCCATTCTCAACCCTAGTTAATCAAGCCTTTTTTCCCTCGATACGCTAAGCTTCCGCCTTGCTACGCTACATTCCTGTCTCATTAAGTGAAGCTTCTTCTCCCGGTAATCAACCAATTTGTTCCATTTGTTCAACCTACTCTCTCACTTCCTCTCCCCCACACCCTATGAATTTCAACCATTCCCCCTTGTTTAGTCACACCTCTCCCTTGTAACTTACATTTCTACCACCAGCAACTCATGCTACACTTCTGACTGCCACGTCCTCAGACCCCCAGTAAGCTTCGCCCACACATCTAGTTAGTTCCGCCACTACATCCAGGTATCCACGCCTCAACGCTCTCTAAATCGCCAGTCTCCCATCCCCGAGGAAGGCTCACCCCCTGACCCACTGAATATTCACCTTCATACCTTGGTATGGTGCCATACAATAGTAAGCCACGCCTTCATCGCGTACATCCAGGAAATCATGTATCTGTCGTTTTCGTAAGATGTCCCTTGCATTCACGAAAGCAAGCTAACATCCCCTGTGAACCACGCCATTTTTTCTCGTTAGCTTCCTTTATTATAGCTCCCCAGTAAACCAAGGTCTTGCCTACTGCTGGTCATGCCACTCTCCCTTAACCACACTACCCTGTGCCTCCCACCACGCCACAATAAGCTATGTTCACGCCTTCAATCAAGCACACTCCTGGCACAGTCTGTAAACCACGTCTCCTTCCGTGTAAGTCTCACTTTAATTCTAAGTTATACCAAACCACATCCTCATTTTCTGGTTGTGTCTTCGCAGCCCCGTTTAAGTTACATACGTCTGTCGCGATAAAGTACGACTTCACCCTCACTAAGACACATTTCCCCCTCTCCATCCTCCAGTATGTCATGCTTCTACCCACGGCGTGCCAAGTCTCTGCTGTTAATAAGCCACGCTATTGTCCTTGGACAAAGATCCCTCCCCTTGTGTCATGACCTCCAGTAACCCAATTAAAGCTACGCCCTCGACCCAGTGAGCTGATTAACCTGCCGGGTTAGCTAAGCCCCAGGTCGCCAGACGGACCAGCCGTACCCTTACTCTCACCTCAGGTCACTAGTGAGACCAGTCGTGCCCCTACCCTTAGTGAGACACACAGTCCTCTCTCTTGTAAAACACACCGTCGCCTAGTCACTTAAATCCCTCGCCTCTCTCGCACTTTGTGAGCGGTGCTTAAGCTTCGGCTAGTCACGCATGACTTTGTGCAAGTTAACACGCCACTTCACTCTGCGTTTCTAACCTCCTGTAAGCCAAGATGAGACTGCCTCTAAGCCATGGTTCCTCTGTAGACCGCGCCCCTGCCTGTGTCAGCCACGCTCCGGCAAGCTGAGCTTTTGACCTCCCTTAAGCCAGACTCTTACCCACTTGCGTCGAATGGAGGCGAAGCTTTCGTAGGGCAATGATGCCCTTGTGTCAGTATACTTCTTCTGGTGTGGTATCATCCACTGGAGTGACATCCTCCACTGGTGTGGCATCATCCACTGGAGTGACATCCTCCTCTGGTGTGGCATCATCCACTGGAGTGACATCCTCCACTGGTGTGGCATCATCCACTGGGGTGACATCATCCACTGATGTGGCATCATCCACTGGCGCGGCATCATGTACATCTATTCATCTCAAGTTTGCTAAGTCTTGCTTAAATAACAAGAACAACAAGCATGAAGGGCTTCCTCTCAAGCGTCTAGTACATTTCACCCTAAATATATTGTCCAGAAGTGTTCCCCCCGGCGGTTGAGAGCTGAAAAACAGGTATAAAGAGAGAGAGAGGAGTAGGTGGTGGAGGTGGACGACTTGGCGTAAACAGGTTGTTAGAGCAGCAGGTGGGTAGATATACCGCGGAAATGTATATGATGAACATTGTTGCGCGCCGCCTCATTTCGTCTCGTCCTGTTACCCTGGTCAAGCGTCGGAGTGACCAGCCTCAGCAGACACTTTTTCAACACACGTACAGTTTGAAAATAATGCTGGGATATGTAAGAATATGAAGCTATGAAGATTTCTTGTTTTTAAAGAAACTTGGTGAGTTGTTTTATCATCTCTGTAAAGGTATTAGACTTTAAAAAGACTTGATAAGTAGTCGTATCGTCTCAGTTTACTACTTTGGTGCGTTTACAGTCATGTGTGAGGGTCGTGGTTGTTTTGTCGTCTCTTGCGAGCCTCTTTCACAGCTTCTATGGTGTAGTCATAAGTCGTGACACCATTTTAAAAACAGGTTCTCAAATATGCTCTTCTGTTTTCTTTCATGGTTTAGTTATGTCCCTTGCAAGAGGCCGAACAAAGCTTGGAGCTTCCATCTGCTCTTTTGTCTGTGAGTGGGAAGGCCTTCAGGAAAAGCCTTTACCGTTTATAGAGACTCTGACGTTTCGTTCTCAGGTGTAACTCATGTGATCTTCTGAGTGCACCTTTCCATAAGTATTTGTTATTGGTAATAAGCGAGCAAGTGTACGATATGCGTCTCCATTCCCTCTTGGTCTAACTTATCCTCGTACATGCATGATTAAGATGTATGGACGTATACTGGCGTGTGGATCAGCTGGACATCTTCAAACTCGACCAAGTCATGTAAACACATAGAGTTAGATCGTACTCACTTGCGAGAGCAGGACTCTATACAACGGCGGATCGTATAAGCCCTTTGTATAATCAGAGTAACTGCTCAGAAGAGAAGATTCTCCGGCACGTGAACAAGATTTCGAGATTTTTTTTTCGTTAGAATACGTCGCTGTTTGCTCAAGATGGGATTCCAAGATAAATTAGACGTAACGGTGACACCAAGTATTTTAATTACATGGTATGGTGGAACCACAGAACCTCTAAATGACATGGGGAAATGTGTGTGTGTGTGTGTGTGTGTGTGTGTGTGTGTGTGTGTGTGTGTGTGTGTGTGTGGGAAGCCTTTAGAAAGAAAAATTTGGACGAGATTGGGTACCAAATACATTAAACTTATCTGGGTTAAGTCCTCCACTTTGAGAAAACTTCTCAAGATCTGAGCTCACTAAAGTATTTGTAAAGATACGAGATATAGATCAAACAAGGGAAGATGGAGCGGACTTGAAAGAATCGAAGGAATGCGGGGTTCAGTCGCCTGGGGCATATAAGTGACTAGGAGGGTTATGTGTTGAAGGAAGATTGTCACTGATGGAATGGCAGAGGAGGGAAGGGGACAGGATAGAGACTCCCGGACGATGGTTGATGGCAGAAGGAGACGTCGATCTGTCAATAGAAACGGAATCGAACCTAACCAAAGAGGAAGCTGAGTACGAGAGAACGGAGTTAAGGAGGAGTCTGGAAGATACGAAGTCACAGAAATCAGACTCTACAATAAAGATAATTTCTTTGCCTTTACCAAGCTAATAATTTTCGAGCCTTAAACAAGTATGGACTCTGGGTCGTAAAAGATATATCAGATATACTCCCTTAATAACAGTGAGCTTTGGATCTTCAAGATATATGAACTCCTAACCCTCAACTCACTGTATTTGAAAGCAGTGAACTCTTTACCCTTAATTAACAGGTTAAGACTATGGTCCCGAAGCAGGTCTTAACCTTACTTCTCAACAAAGCAACCCTCTCAGCCGTGAAGAAAATGGAAAACCTCTTAAAGTACTCAAAAGACACATTTTTAAGCACACCTCACGTGTAGGAGATGCGAGGTACTCATGGATCATAATGGTTCGGTCTTGGGTTCATTCTGGGTGAGTTTTCTCGAGCATCACCAGGTGGGCTAACTCTGTCACTTTACAGATGAATATACTGGACTCTCATTAGCCGTGTGGACTCAGGAGTTCAAAATACAGCAACTGTTTGAAATTCAAGATAAATGTTATGACGAAGTTGTTAGAAAAAGGTAAAAAGGGTGTTAGTTAAGCAGGGAAGTGTGAAATCGTCTTGTAATTAAGACAAGTCTTGAGATACGGCTTTACGGGAAGGCACAGTAGATGCTTGTGAAGAGTAAGGTAAGGAACGAGTAGAACAGGACACAGGAAAGTCTGAGGCAGAAAAAAAGAAACACACACGAGAGGAAATGAAAATGATACTCGCCACAATGAAGACTAGACACGTAGATTTGTGTGAGGAGTAAGCAAGAATGAAACTATGTAGGTCGTACTCTGAATAAAGGTATACAGAGTAGTCGTCCCTAAATAAAGGTATACAGGGCAGTTGTACCCTTAATAAAGGTATATATAGAGCAAATGTGCCCTAGAGGTATACAGAGTAGTTTTGCCCTTAAAAGGTATATACAGAGTAGTTGTACCCTAAACAAAGGTATAGGGATCAATTATGCTTTTAAAAAAGGTATACAGAGCTATCGTGCCGTAAATAAAGGTATACATAGCAAATGTGTGCCCTGAATAAAGGTTTTCAGCAACACCAGACTATGAGGCATGTGGGTGGCTAGGAGTCGCCTTGGATAGCGTTCATCGGCACCACCGCCACACACCACCACCACACCACACACCACCACCGCCACCACATCACCTGCCAGTTGTGGCAGTTGTTCGTCGTCGTGGTGTTAATGGATTGTTGACATTAGGACAAGAGATATCATTAGGTCTTCTAATGTTCTCAAGACGTTTCCAAGGTGTTTTTTTTTTTCGTAAGACTCCCACCTCCCACTTCCATCTGTCTCTCTCTCTCTCTTTCTTTCTAGTTTTCTTTCTTGGATTTTTGTCCCCCCCACTTCAATTTTTTTCTCTTTTTCGTCTTTGTCCTCCCTAGGTCTTGTGTTCGTGCATGAATGCCGGGTCTTTTGTGTGTTCCTGGTACAGCTCGGAGTTGTGTTACCCCTTTTTACATCTCGAATGCGTGTCCTTAACTTTTTTTTTTTCAATGCAGGTTCGAGGCATTTCAAACCTTCGTTGAATTAAGGGGAAAAATATAACTTCAGTAGCGTTTTTATTCTGACCTATGGCCACGCAGACGTTCCTCTCGGATTTAGTTGAATTATAGCTCGTTTTAGCTGTGGCTTCGGTGCATTACACATGGCAGCTTGAGAATGGATGTGAGCGAAAAGGGCACACTTTCCGCTCGTCTTTTCCTGGCCCAGCCTCGCTGACGCGGGAAACGGCGAATAGATATGAAAGAAAGCAGATTCTCTTCTCCATGATTCTTTCAGATGTTTTACGACTGTGATTCATGAGGGCTGTTCCCTCTGTACCTTACTCAGTTTCTTGAGCTTCACTGTTTGTGTATACACTTGGCAGACCACCCCCACCCACACCCATTCCACTCCACTCCACCCAAGTCTCCCTTAACCTAGTCTCCTCGTTTTTGTCCTCCCTACCTCTCGTTGCGTTATTTTTATCCATCTTTATTCGGTGTGTTTAGTAAATCTCATACGTCCATATGCTGCTCACTTTTGTCACTTGGAGATTTCATAGAATTTTGGGTTAGATTTATCGTGTTCATTAGTTCCTCTCATTACGCAGTGTAGTGGTGTTAGTTCTTATCAGGTTATCTACGTGAACTTTTGCACAACCATTTACCACTAGTATTACCGCAAGACAGGTACCAAGTGTTGTGGGCAAGAGAGGGGTCCATTGTCTGACAGGAATAAACAAGTGAAGTCTAGGTAGCGTACGAAGGTACTTAGTGTCCCATCAGTACACACACACACACACTCGGCTATTGACCCTCATGGAGAGTCTGAACGCAGAGGTGGAGACCCGCACTTGGCATCTTGACAGAGTTGGTGGTTCGTGGTCAGAGATCACAGGATGCACAATCCATTTTTCCCCTCTTGCGTCACCCATGACCTAACGCCACATTGTTTCTGTTCATCAGGTATTCGATTCGACATCAAGCCTCAATTTTTGTGTTGGTTTAACTTATTTTCATTCGAGTGATGAATGGGTTTTGAGGATATCTGAAATTTGTGATATCGTTTCGATTTCCTTCGTAGGAGAGATGGTTGCGTGAGCTCAATATTGTTTATGAATCTGAAAACAAATAGTCGCATCCGAGAAGTTCGAGCCCCCAGTGTAGTCTTTTTAGGTCTGAGATTAATTCCCAGATCATGGTGGCGGAGGTTAAGGTACCTTGAGACTTAAGTAACCAACAGAGTAGTGTGTTGGAGAACACAGGTTCGACGTTTAGTAAGGGTGAGTGGTTATTTTCACATGAGTGTTACAATACGTAGGTTTTTAAAAACCACCTGCTGTATCGTTGGTCAGTTGGGTTGCTATATTGACCTCTCGAATGCCAGGGTCATTTAAGTCGATCATTGTCATGTAATAACTACCAGTCGAAAAAAAATAATGTTGCACACCTTCTTCAGGTATGCAAGATGCTAGAGCCACACACGCGCTCACTGCGTGCATATGATCCTTGTGTAGTGGAGGGAAATCAAATGGTTTAAAGTGTATTATTTTATGGATACTATGTACTGTACTGAGAGAAAGCGCCAACACCCATGTCACGATGGAATGGTTTCATAACCTTGCTCTTGCGTTCCGTCCCGTCGCAGGAAAGCGACTTGTCCAGAGCCCCTTTCTCTTCGCTTATTTTATCGAGTCAGCGATTTAGAATAGCCCCTTGTGTTCTCACTATACAATAGCATCAGTGCATCTAAGAGCGACGTTACATCCCACGCGATCTTAAAGCGTTAACACAACAGCTGTGTTGGCAAGGCCTCTCACTTAGCAAGGACCGAGGTCAGACTACACGGACAAAGACATATGACGTCAAAGACAAAGCTACAGTCATCTCCCACAAGCCATTGACTCTGTCTCCAGTAAAAGATGTCACCTTCCTCCATAAGCAAACGTGTGTTTACATCCAGGAATATGGGAGTAATGTTTCTTCATATTGTGTTTGATAATGATGAAGCATCCTTTGTGCTCGTCCATATGATATCATGTTGATTAGGAATAACCGCGGGTATTTGACGTGTGTTGTAGACACCACATCATCCAGTCCGACGCATTGCGGCCGCTTTGCTCCTCCTCCTCCTCCTCCATTGCTGCATCACCGTCCACTGCGTCACAATACAATCCCCAGCATTACCTCACCGTACACTCCCCTCCGCCTCGTCACAGTGTAGCCAGTCACACAACACAACCATCAGCTGCGTCACATTATAGCCATCTATACCGTGGATGCGTCTATGCGTCGTTGTGTAGGAGTCCACGTCAGTCTGACGTACCGTGTCCCACTGCAGTCTCCTGTACCGCAGTGGCGTTAGCAGCTGAACTCTAGTACCTCATGTGCGTCTGTTGCGTCACACTGTCACCTTCCACGACACGAAGGCTACCGTCTGCTGCGTCACAGCGTGGTCACCCACGTTCGCACTACCGTCTGCGGCGTCACACTGCCTCTGACCCCCACCAAGGTGGCGTACACTTTGTGACGGTGCAGATGCCCATACCAAATTAGCGTTATCTACGTCAGAGCACAGCGTACCCAGGCCGCAAAACCTGGGGTCTAGGTCAAGTACCTTTCGAGCAGTGCCATACTGACTCAAGGGTCTTGATACAGTGTTTCGTTTTCCTGCCTTTTGGGGCGTTGGGTCGCAGTGAACTCAGGCCCAAATCACTTTGAGAGTGATACATCCACACTCTCACACGACAGCGATGGTATCTGGCAAAAGCCTCAGTGAAGTTGTATAGAGAAACGTTTAACAGTCCCCACAGCTATTGAAGTTGGAGCCGTTCATATTAAACCAGAGAGAGAGAGAGGAGGGTCATTCGAAGCAATGGCCTTTTACGATTCTTAATCCCTCTACCTCCAATACCTTTCCCGCCGCTAGCAGGGTGAAGTCCAACTGGTGGGAGAGAACATTGAGGATCGAACGGACGCTAAGGATAATGGGGGGACCACCACCTCAGGGTTACTGGCCGTCTGAAGGTGAGATGAGGGAGCTGTGTGCGCCCGATCGTCGCAGTTGTGTTGATGATTCGTGTCTCCTCACCACCCAGCTGTCGACACCACCACACCCACACCTGGTGATGAATTTTCCTCGCTACTCAGCTGACTCACAGAGTCAAGATGATGGGTATCTCGTTGACGCCCCCAGAGTCGAGTGGGTGACGGAGGTCCTCTGGCCACTACTATTCCAGTAGTGAAGATGATGTTGATGACTCTCTTCCCCACTCAGCTGATTCCGCGATAGATATGATGAATCTTCTCCATCAGTCAAGTGGATGATGAATCTCCGTGCTGCTTATCCAACGCCACAGCCGATCGGATGATATGAGATCTGTCGCTGATTAACTTGACCCCACAGTCAAGACACAAGAGGGTGGAAATAGTCGGAAAAAACTGAGGTGAAAATTTGAGAAAATATCACAGATCGTTGAAAAGTTTACGAATTGTGAGCATTTCTCGAATTGTGAGCATTTTACGAATGGTGAGCATTTTCCGAATGGTGAGCATTTCTCGAATTGTGAGCATTCCTCAAAATTGTGCGCATTTTTCGAATTGTGAGTATTTCTCGAATTGTGAGCATTTCTCAAAATTGTGAGCTTTTTCTGAATTCTGAGCTTTTTCGAATTGTGAGCATTTCTCGAATTTTCAGCATTTCTCGAATATTCAAAGTCTTCTCTGCAGTTTGAATCGCAAGGAAATCTTCCATAGATGAAGCCTAGCTACTATGATTTCCTTATTTTTTACTGTTATAAGAATCGTCAAGTCTCTTCCTAGTGCGAGCTGTTGTCGTAATGAAGGCCCGTCAGATATACTGCTAACATGTCATATGAAACATATAGTAACATTTAGTTTTCCGTTTTCTCGGAACCTAACTATTAAACAGTGCTGTCTTGAGCTTTCACAGGGATTAGGCTGTCTCTCGTTTAGTAGGTGATTCATATTAGGTACTCATATAAATGTTGACTCTCTAGCTTTTTTTGACTGAGTTAACTGACTGCCTTTTTTTGATAATACTTACAGTAACTAATGCGTTCATAATTAAGTGTATCATTCACGGTCGTTGTTGATTCGTAGTTAAAAGAAAGAAAAAAAAAGTATCGACCTCTTAAAACTAAGCTCTACATCTTACTGACCAATCATAACCCTGACAATCAATATGACGTCACGTGTGGTATAAGGAAGGGGAAACCCTCATGCACCGGTTTTTAGAAGTGTCGTTGTCTGATTTATCGCGCTGGTAGCCGCCAATCACATTGAGGTGAAGGTTACAAGCGACCAATGAATTCTCAGGAAAGTAGGGGAGTTACTTCCAGACACTAAGGTTCTATTGCACATGCACAGACCTGAGAAGCTATAAATGCAACAGGGGCACGATAAATTGGTTATCTAATGTTCATCATGTCATGACATTTGTCACGTCACGTAAGATTCCAAGAGCTTAGCAAGGACAAGAGGATTATCATTGCCACAGAGCGAGAAGTGGATTGAGCAAGGATGGCGACGCTTGATTTTAAGACATTCACATACACTGCGAGCGAATTGGAACACACACACACACACACACACACACACACACACACACACACACACACATACACACACACACACACACACACACAC
>JAUUDY010553902.1:0-10366 GCA_032361765.1 Panulirus inflatus | reverse complement strand
TATGGAAAAACAAACATGTGAAGAGGATGGCAGGAAGAAGACGAAGAACAGGGAGGAGGAAGTGGAGAAACTCATAGGCTGCCGGAGGAGTCCGATGCAGCGCCCTCATCTGTTGAGATATGGTAGCGAAAGAGGCAGCAGAGGTCGGAGGTCCGTGTCCTTGCTTAGGTAATGTATGAATATTTTGCCTTGAATCTAACATCGCTGTAGCCTACTGTATGTCAGGGAAATGTATGATGTCAGGATTGCATGAATGAAAGATGAAGACCATTTCAGCCCCCTTGAGCGCGACTTCGCGGCACAACCCCCTGAGCACGAGGTTACTACGACCCTTGGACACGAAGCTTCGTCCGAGCCCTTTGGACACGTCGAAACGAACCCTTGGGAATGATGTTCGGGCCTTTGACCAGCTCGAAGGCCAAGAGGGCTTTAAGAAGGATCAGCAAGACACTCTGGATGAAGTGTTGGTGAGCTGCAGCTCCCACAAGATGTCTGTGATTGCCTGCTGTGGGTTGGAATCGTTGTGTATGCAGCTCAAGTTCCTCTTCAATATCCAGCTTTGTGGACAGAGTCTAACGCTCCACCCAAGTCGGGGACACAGGTCGGGGAGTGGGGGTCCTCCTCTCGACCCTCCCCCAATGCATATGGGAAGGTAGCAGAAAATGACGTAATAGAACGTCCTGGAACAGCAGGGTCTCCGTTAACATCTGCTTCCATCTCCCCCTCCTCCCTTGGAGACTTCGCATCATATCGATCGTCCAGTGTTTTGCGTGTTTCCCATAGAGAAGGAAGGGGAGGGTTGCCTCTCTGTCTCGCCACGACACGTAGCTTATGCGGGACATTATGTCGACACCCCTGCGTCCGTCTGTCTGTCTGTTTGAAGACACGTTCATGTTGGAAATGGTAACTCAAGAACAATACAGGATAGAAACTTCATACTTACACCTTTGGTGATCCCTTGTTGGACTGACTAGCTGATTAGACTTGCAAGTCTCGTAATTGTAAACATTTGGTAAGTTATGGAAAACTAATCTTTAAGCAAATACAATAAACCTAGAGTCCTCAGTGATGAGAAGTTCAAATTTATATTTGTTCGACATAGATAAATGTGATGGCTTACAAATTTTGCAAATCAGTGTTATTTTCTCTTATACTTAATAGGTTGCTGGATATTAGGGAACTCATCTAACTCACGTATTTTGTGAGTGATTTATTAATTTCTACAAGAAGCAAAGTGTATTATGATAAAGAATCTTATAACTTCAATTACAGGGTTTGTACGTAAAAAGAAAGTTTGTGGATATAAATGTTATTTACATAGCCAGAGTGATAATAGAAGACAACACTGCGGACATGAGGGAGCTACGTGTGGCCAGACTTAAAGGGTCTGGGGAGGTATACCAGGGAAGCCTTGCCAGATATCGCAGACTTGTGGGAGTCGCCCGGGATGGCGGGAGGAAGGAACTGGCAAGACGTACAGCCTCTTGGTACGTGGCCAGCCGGTTCCTGCACTCCTTCCGTCGTATCTGCTTAAAACTCATGTGGAGTTACGACGCAGCGGATGTGTGGGCGTCATACAGACACTTGTCGGTACGTGGCATGCAGCAGCCAGACGGTATAAGCGTGTGACTATGTGACTGGCCGTGGTGAGGGGGACATCCGCTGTGGTTTTGGCTGAATATTTACATCGTGACGGAGAGTGCAGGAGTTTTAGCAATCTCTCTTCCTCCACTCCTTCCCTTCGTCCGTCTGCCGGCAGCCGTGGGGGCCAGCCAGGCCAGGGGGGAATGGAGGAGCAGTAGTAGGAGAAGGCCCGAGTCATGTGCCTCAGCCCGGCTGATGCACGTCGATGCTGGTGACAAGAGGGGGACGCGGCTCCACTCGGCCCAGCGGGGTCCGACACAGACCCGCCCACGCTGGAACTCCCCCATCCTCCGCACTGCCACAGTATTGCCCCTCCACACTCGGACAACAGTGGCCCTCGCCGCTGCAGTTTTATTCCGTGGGTGTGACACGCCTGCGTCCCTTGCTGGATCTCGGGGACACGAATTTGGAGGCCTGGCTCTTTTCGTATTTTAAATCTCTTGGAGGTCAGAGGTCGAGAGTCATAGGGCCATCCCTTTAACGTCCCCGTGTCAGACGTTATTCAGTGATAATGGTGAGGGAATATTGGGGAAACTTGGGAGAGAACGTAGTGGGTCATTCCGGGAGGTGCGGTAATAGAACTCGACCCACAAGAAGTCATAGGTCGTCACGTGGGGTTATCTGGCGTTACAGATCTATCACCAGTGATATTAAAAGACCCGCTGGGGGGGGGGGGGTTGACCTTTATAAGATGTAAGGTCACGGGTTACGCTTGACCTCTTACTTTCTCGCGCTCATCAGGCAACGCTTGTCCTGGTTGAAGAGAATAAACAGAGAAGTGGCGCTTGTACCTTCCACTCTGGCTGGGTCACACGCCACCGCGCACAACTTGAAGGTTAGCCATCGTGATCCTTCCTTCCTTCCTTCCTTCCTTCCTTCAGCTTCCCTCGGCTTGAACAGTCTATGTCCCTTTCAGAGTCACCTCCACCATGACTCGAGAAACAGATGACGTTTGAAATCTTCCACCAGTAGGCCTGGCATTCGTGTGCTTACCAGTGCCAGATATTTTCTTATGTCGAGATTAAAGATGGGAAATAGTGTAGCTGAATTGTAAGTGATTTCCTATAATTTAGGCCAAATGTGTGTGTGTGTGTGTGTGTGTGTGTGTGTGTGTGTGTGTTACTGCTGCCAGACTGTCATTGGTGTTTGACCTAACCTGAACTTTTCCGTCTTTGGGAAGTGTCAGATGCCTAACTTGGCGGCAGTCTTTCTGTTTGCGAAGGGAATATGAAATGACAACCATGTTTTGAATAAAAATGACGTAAAAACTAAGCATTTGAATTGTCTGACGTATGCTAATGAGTATGGTAATTATAGTGAACGTGATAGCTATAGTAACCATGGTGTTTGAAATGAACAGGGTAGTTATTTTGAACATGGCAGCAATCGTGAGCATCCCAGCTATAGCGAGCATGGTAGTTGTGAACATATAGTGAACAGGGTGGCTATAGTAACCACGGCAGAGTTGTGATGAACACGGTAAAGCTGTGATGAACACGGTAGAGCTTTGGTGAACGCGATGAATGAACGTGAATCACATCTGTTCAACATAATCATTATGTAGGAAACACACAGTTCCCTGTTTTATAGCTCAGCAGTTGTTTTTTAAGGCTTATAAAGTTTCCTATGTCTTGGCAGATATTTTTTTCAAGGCATCACCAGTGTTTCATGGCCTTAACCTCAGACCTCCTGACAGTAAGGGGCTGAAGACACTCACCCGCTCTCAGTTCTCGGGACATTAACTCATGTTGGTTGAAGATGACGTTGTTAGGTTAGGTTAGGTAATAACAGAAGGTAAGCTTGGTAAGATTAGGGAAGGGTAAGATATGGAAGGGAAGGTGAGATTATGTAAAGTAAGTTGAGGTAAGGTTGGGTAATACATGCGGACTCACACGAGTCTGCTTCGGTACAGACAAAACGTTTGGAAAGAACACTTGAATGTAATTGTCTTGCGGTACACACACGTCCAGTACCGAGGTTAGAGGATTAGACAGATGTAGCGGGATAGCCTAGCGAGACACGGAAGCTACCCATAACACGGGATGGCACAAGCTTCATTCGGTGTGTAGTGGGCTACACAAACTCTCGGTAATGTACAGGAAATTCCCGGGGGAGTATTGTAGCAATTTTTAGTGTCAGAAAAGATTAAGTTAATCTAAGGAGGTGAGGATTTCCCGAGCGCCACTTGCACTCCAAAAACACCCGTTAATTGGACACTATTTTTCGTGGAATTTTCATTTCTTGGGTGAAGCTGACTCAAGTTGATCGGATGGTCAGGCGGGAATGTCGGGGTTTTATTGATCTTGCTATAGCAGGGTCGGGAGCCAGTCTGGAGCTCTGTGTAGGACTTGGGAGTTAGGAAGCCGTGCTCTAGTTAGGATCAGAGATCAAGGAGTCTTGCTCTCGTTAGGGCCGGGGGTTTAGGGAGTATTGCTGTGGTTATGGCTAGGGGTTAGGGAGTCTTGTTTGGGTAAGGGCCATGAGTTAAGGAATCTTTCTGCGGTTAGGGTCAGGGGTTACAAGCCCTTGGAATGGTTAGGGCTAGTACGCGGGCCATCAGCTGGAGACGGATGTCCGTGGAAGATATGATCAAGTTTATTCGTTTCTTTAGCCAAGTTTAACGTACGCCATCCATTTGTTTGTTTGCTTCTTCGTAACGTTTTAAAACTCGCGGCGCGTGAGAGAATATCTTGATCGGGTTGAGACGCCGAGGTTTCCTCAGGATCGAAGATTTGAAGGCTGGGGCTTTAGGAGTGACTAATGAAGTCATTATGGGTCTGGGAGGCTTTGGAGGCGCTTGTCCGGCGAGAAATATTGCCTCAACATTTTCTTGAAGTTTTCTTTTTAGTGGAATTTGTCATGTTTTGACGACACTTCAGCATTTCGTGTGAACTAACGACAGTAGAATGTATTAAATCTACCAGTATAACACGGTTTGATGTGAACCTTTGGCTCATATAACTGTTCGTGTGAGTTAAGGACAACGGTAAAGGTTTGTGCTGTCTCACTGCAAGGGGATTTGTTTCGAGCATGCCACATATAGGTTCTTGTGGGGTTATGGCTTTGCAGTTGGGTGTAAGGTTTGACGCAAAGAGATTCTAAGCATCTGGCAACGTACTGTTTAGTGTAACGTGACGACGCTGCAACTTCATCTCAAGCTATAAAGTTTGGTGTGAACTTTTGACGCGCCAAAGGCTCGTGTGAGGTAACAACACAGTGAAATTATCGCCAACTGAACATCAGAACTTAACTGAAGGTCGTTGAACCCCTGAGCAAAAGGGTATTGACCTTTTTAAGCACCACAGCTCGACCCTTAAGCACGACGGTACGACCCATATGCACGACGGTACGATCCGTAGGTACGATGACTTGGTCCTTGACCTGACCTTGAAAAAGATCAGGTTAGAAGTCACGCCATCGTGCCCAGGGGTTCAAACGGGCCTTGATGACGTCATCCAGTACAATAACAGGTCGAGCCATGTCACAACATGTTTGGCAAGACCTGTCGACTGTTGTCTGTCAGTCAGAAAATATTCTCAGGTGTGGGCCATTGATCATGCCTCAGGCAGGGTAAGGCATTTAATTCCCTTCCGCTGCTTCTGGAGCCTCGATGGTCGATAACCAAAGCGATATACCGATTCCCGTGACTTTTAAATGCTCTCAAAGGACAGAAGCACATGGCCTGGTGTTTGGTTATGGTGTGGGAATACATGTTTATCATATTATGATTAATTAGTATTGAAGGGGTCGGCCCTCGCTTTGCTCGTCAAACCTACATGATTAAGTCATTAGACATATCAAGTCATAATGTAGTTTGATGGTATCTGACCTTATATGTTGCACCCCGGAATTTGAGAATTATAATTTTGCCGGTATTTCGGGACTTCTTGATAAATGATTCATCCGTGCTTGTCAGTATTGGTTCTTTGATTTGAATCTTCGTCCTGGAACAGCTTAAGTTAGTTCCTGAAGGGGGAGGAGGATTCTGCTGGAGCTCTAGAACAGACTAACATAACTTATAGAGGAGCAGGAGTCTATTTGTCGCCGGAACAGCCCAAGGTAATTTTTGGAGGGGGAGGAGGATTCTGTACTATCGCTGGAACAACCTAAAGAGGAGGAAATGTCTCGTGAAATCTGTAGAAGGTCTACATGAAGACTTAGGTTTCCAACTTCAAGTGAGGAAAATATATCAGGTGTCTGTTAGGGTGGCACCCTTCCTTCCTTGGTCTGTGCTGCGTGGTGCCTCAAGCTCCTGTACAGACAGGAACTTCAATGAAGATCTTTGGAAGATTACGTAAGATATTTTGGTTCTCTAGGAGGTATGTGTGCTGTCACTCAAGAGTACATAAGATACAACGGTTCAACTGTAGCGTATCGAGGATAGGAGCAGCTGCTACAGCATCGTTGTAGATAAAGTTGTGGCTGAAGGAGGGCCGTGTTCCTCACCTGGTGGTAAAGATACTCCCCAGGTGTTGTCACCGCTTCCAGGCCTCCACAGGATGATGACAGAATGAGTGAGAAGTAACCAGGAAGCAGATGTTTCGTTTATACTGAAGACTGAAGAATATTTTCGACGATTTGGGGTTTGATGGAAAGGGAGGAAAAATGATATCGTTTGGAGGCCATGACACACGCCATACCTCGCTAACGACAGCGTTAGATCCCACCATAGGAGCACGAACGCGTGAGGTCAGTGTTGCAGGCCACGACAGCATTATCACGAGGTGTCCGGTAGCGAGCACCTCCCTCCTCTCCTTCCTCCACAGCCTCGTCCTGACCTCTGACACGCCCGCTCTGGTATGTGTGACCAGTGAATTACAGGATTATCATCACCGTTCCCTTTGAACCACCGTAGCTACCAGCGCATTACCACAGTATCTACCACAATCACCACACACCGCCACAGGAGCATCACAACTGCCAATACATCGTGTTCCCTATTACTACAGTAAGAGATACATTATTTCACATACCTATACAGCTATTGTATAACAGAAGCTGTTATCGAAAATCAGATTTATCAGGTTTGATAAGAGCATGTGATGTTAAATTTCGCATTTTCAAATTTAACATGTTACTTTCTGTTTATCTGTGTAGACACGTAATTGTGATTTAATGTCAGCGACAATAGTATTACCTTATACGGCAAAGTTCATTTTCAGTTCAAAAACCTTGAAATCACACTTCAGGCTTTTTTTCCCTCGTGTTGTTTTTCTAACCCTCGACAGTTTTCTTTGAGATGTGGGAAGAGAAGGAACGTAATTCTAATATAATGCCGAAACGCAGAGAATAATTTGTTATATAAGACCCAATTATGGATGAGAGCGGAGGAATGTGTGAAGCCGGGCGATGGCTCCTGCACCATTCCGGCCTACATTTGACCTTTGACCTTAGGGAAACGGCAAGGCGACCCCTGACTGGCGCTGGGCGGACACCTCCTGCGGTACTGCTGTTATCAGACCCAAATCCAAGTGTGCTGAATAGAATTTGATTTTGTGTGTCATCAAAACTCATCGTTTGATAATGCGGCTGGACAAAGTCAGGCCCGTAGTGCGGTGCCTTATCTCTTTCATTTACTCTATGTAATAACAATAATAATAGTTATAATAATGATAATAATGACGGTAATCTTATTATCATTACAATTATTATTGTTACAGAGTGCAAAGAAAATATTAATTCATGACAGCACTGTTGAATTGGAGAATGAATACGGTTAATCACAAAGGTGAACGATAAACTCTGAAGACGACGAAGGACCGAATTTGAATTTCAAACTTAAGAAAACGAGCATTAGAGAAAACGGAGAGAATAATGGCAATTTATTCTTATATTACCCGTGTGTCTTGCCGGTTCTCAATATCCCTTAAAGTTTCTGAGGAAAGAATTGCGTTCACAATTACAGTATTTGTGCTTGCAAACATTTCACTCCAGCGTTGTTTGTAATCCATTTATTGGGTAGATATTTCCACAATAATGTATTAGTTCTGCCTTGAAAGTGAACATTGTTATCATGTCGGCAACATATTTCCCCAGTAACGCGCGCCATTGGTGGATCATTAACAATTCCGCTTGGCTCAGAGTTTGCCAATAATGTTCTCTTAATGTTCTGTGGGGGAAAAACTCAACGAAAGGAAGCTCTCATTGGTAAATATTGCTGTCTGGTAGTGTTAGTAACTCACCGCTGGCGGCTGTTGCCTGCGTGAAATAAGGAAATAGATATGCAAGCTGGCACCATCACGAATCTCTGCAAGCAAGTCGAGAAGGAGGTAATGAGTAAACTTGGTGGCTGTTATGTGTGTAGTGACGATCCACGGGCACGCAAGATATATTATTAACATTAAGGACAGTTAGGATTTATACGGTAATATGGCTGAATATTAATGTCAGGAATGTGGATTGTTGGTACGCTGTTTCGTACTCTAGTGTCCACTACCCGGTCAAGTAGAGCAATCTTGCTTGCAGTCACTACCATCACCAACACACCACCTCGCCAACACAACATTTCACCAACACGCCACTTCGCCAACGCCACACATCACCACCGGTTTACCTCGCCAACACACCCCTCCAGTACAGCATACTGGCGATGCAGAACCTCTCCAGCTCAACCAGCCTCGCTGTGACGTGACTGATAACAGATTATTTAGACCTTTTCTGCCACCACTGCTGTGCCCTAGGTGCTCCCTGTGACGTCATGCGTGAATGATTGATCATGCTGAGCCGCCCACACACATGTTCCTCTTCAAGAGATGCCATGATAGAACAATAACCAGACCTGACATGAAATTAAGCAGAGAAACTTGGTAAAGGAAGAAAAGAAGTATTTCTATAGGTTAGTGAATTGTGGATGACTGCAAAAAAACTGTGCGTGTATGGGTGTGTAGCTCCTGCCACTTGGGTTAGGCTGGGGCACTTGGGAGTCGGAGGGGAGGGGTGCCTGCAGCGAATGGACGAAGGTAAAGCACTTCGGAAGGGGGAGGTGGAGGACTCGGGTTAAGTTAGTGCTCTCGGGAGGGGCTGGAGAACTCGGGAGAGGGGTTGAACAGTAGGGAGGAACTGGAGCGTGTTGGGAGGGAGTTGGAGCACTAGTGGGGAGAGCTGGAGTAGTTGGCAAGGGCTGAGGCACTGCAGAAGGGAGTCGGAACACTATGAATGAAGCACTTGGGAGGGACTGAAGCACTAGCGAGCTGGGACACTCAGGAAAGGAGGTGGAAGACTAGGGAGGAACTAAAATACCCGGGAGGGAGTAGTACACTCGGAGACTAGAACGCTGGGGTACAACCGGAGCAGTTTGGGTCGGGACGGGGCGGGGCTGGCAGGTAGGTGTCGATTATTGACGAATATTTGCAGATGCATCGCGGCGGACGCGTCAAGCTGGGCCAGACGTTTGTGGCACGACGCGTCGCGTCGACTTGCACCGCCCGCCTCTTCATGAATCGCTGGAATGGATCGAAAGAAAGAAAAAAAAATGTTTCGGTCTGTCTAGCTGTATGTCCTTATTCGTGTGTGTGTGTGTGTGTGTGTGTGTGTGGAAGGTGTCATGATCACCTTTTGTTTACTCCTGCCCTTCTCTCATCCGCCTCTTGACACAGAGGGGCCAAGCGCCCCCGCACTCACAAAAGTATTATTATCGAGTTTTATAGTTCAGCCCCCGTCACCGGTGTAGTGTTGGCGGTGATAACGCTTCCTTATCTCTTATCTCTGGACCCGCTGTACTGCCGTGGCAGGGTGGTAGTAGGCAAGGATTACAGGAAGGTTTAACGACCCGGTGAGAGAGAGAATATGATTTATAGATGATAGATATGAAAGACATAGTTCATAAATGTTACAAGTCTCTTGATGAATGTTATTTGTGCGTCAGAAAATGTTCAGTCCTGAAATGTCTTGAGTCTTGTCCAATTATTTGGTATTTGGTCTGAATTTTGACCCTCTTGGGCCGAAAAAGAAATTTGTTTGATGTATAGATTAATCTTAACTTCATCGCTGTTCGTGCGAGATGCAGTTCTAAAGAATAACTTACCTGCCTTATTAAGTTGTCCCCTTCGCTGTAGAAGTATTCTTGTGTGTCTGAAATATGAACACGATGCCTTGAAAAAAAAGAGGTGTGAAATCTGACCTCGTGAGTGAGAAGGATGCAAAGTTAGAGTGAGTTAGAGGAGAGGGAGAGAGAGAAGTGTACGAAGTTTATGAAGCTAAAGAGAGATAAAGGAGAGAAGTGTACGAAGCTTGTTAAAGAGAGATAACTGAGAGGGTGTACGAAGCTTGTAAAGTTAAAGGGAGATAGTGGATAGGAGAGATAGTGTAGGACTTGCGGACGATACAAGACATAATCAAGTGGAAACACAGATACTTAGAGATAATAACTAAGTGGGAGATACATTGTCGGTGGAAAAGAGACTAAAATAAACTAGAGCATATGTAATTCGGGCGATGGTAAGAGGGACGGTATGAGGTAAGACGACATTGAGGGTTTGTGAGATACAGAAGTGAGGTGGGAGACAGATGATGGTGGGGAGACGCTAAGACAAATACGAATCTGGAACTGACGAAGTTTTCCTTCAGCTGGGGCAGGACAGAGTTATGCCGGAGCTCTCACGTCACATAACAGCCTGTGAAGCACGGGGAATTCCAACCTAAACCTCAGCTCCAGCTCCCAAGCCTCAGGCAGCGGGCGCCATGCATCTGCTCTCATCTACTTTAACGTAAAGACTTCAAGATA
>JAUUDY010553572.1:0-10367 GCA_032361765.1 Panulirus inflatus | reverse complement strand
ATCCTGTGCAGTTTACAAAATTTGGGAATAAAAATAATGACAGCTGTACGAGATGTATGAAATACTTGCAATGGTAGCAACTTGTGAATGGCCACCAGTAAATCCCCCCAAAATATGGGAGGATGTCTGTAGCTGCTATGGCAATAGGCCGGGAACTGGCCATAAATGAAACGCCATGCAACTCATTAACGTTATATCCTGTTGAAGATGGCAAACTAGTGCCCAGAGCCACATTTGGTAATATAACTTAAAATGTGCAACGTTCCATCAAGTCAATGCATAATAATGCAAAGTTAACCATGTTAAAATGTGCAACATTTCATTATGTCTATGAATTATAAAGCATCCATACAGTAGAAATGTAAAAAAAATTTAATGAACAAAAATTTAAAAAGTTCTTTCTTCACTGCAGAAATCATGGACGTACAGCAAACTTTACCCAGCGTCTCGCCCCCATCAGCCTCCTGGTCCCAGCGTCACCCTACATGCATACCTACCATTAATTCAAGTGCCACCACTACCACCTCAAGACTGAGACAGGGCAGAGAAAAATGATTTCTCAAGAGGGATAATGATCATGATGCAAGGCTTGCCCTGAAGATGAGGCTGGAAGACCACCATCAGGCATAGAACCACCTGCTACAGGAAGCTCGAGAGAAAATATGAGGGAAATGTGACAATTACTAGAATAACTTGAATGCTGGTCGAGCAGCTTACACATGCACGGTAGACGCGTACACATGTAGTGCTGAACCTTTCAGGGAAGACTTATTAGACAAGTAGTTTCAAAGTGGAATAAGTGTGCGTGTGCAGTTGCAAATTTTATTACGCCAACATTTACCAAAGAAATAAATTCAGAGTGAAAAATATTTTGCATATCTACACTTATTGTAAACATCACACTTGGCATTCCTCAAATACCAATCTGAATTCTAAAACATTTACGACAACTCTCTCAGAATCGTATATAAAGTATTAGTGAAAACATACCGAAATTTAAGCAAAATTTTGTATATGTCTAAATTGAAAAAGATGACAAAAGATGTACACAATGTACGCAGGGCTGGCGTGTGTCGTCACCGTGGACACCGTGGGCTGGACCCGGGGCCAGAGGAATCTGGAGGATCAAGCTGGCCATCTGTCAAACCTTTAAAGGTAGTCTGTGATCAACTGCTGCTATGGTGAGCACAACGCACTATCTTTGGTCGTATCCAACTTGGTCCTTACAGGGATTGAGAGGATTGCAAATCTTTTAAGTTTACCAAAAGCCGTCTCTTATTTCTAGTCCTGACGTGAGAGGAATCATACCGTATCTGTTTGTCAGCACTAAGATTACCAATTGGTGTGGAGAGGTATGACCTACAAGGACACCAGCTGTCCCCCAATAAAACCCCTCTATGAATTCCCGACTAGTCTTTCACACAAGGATCATTACAAATTTAAACACGTGCCGCACTCCCAGGCCAATGTGAAACCATATTTGTAAACTTTAACGCAGCGTCACAAACCTCCATCATCATCATCATCCATGGAAAAAAATAAAAATCGCTCGTGTCACCGGTCCAACTCTGCATCTGCAGCTCCAGGCTGGTTATTGGTACGTGTCGCATCGATGCAGCCAATAACACCCGGCATTCTTGCAATCAGGCCGAACACACTCTTTATGCAGCCCTCACTGGCGGGTTCAGGGAACCGTGTCGAGGAGCCGCCAGTTCTGCTATCTTGGCAACCATATTTGTGACATCTGATGACACTTGGCCGAGACATGTCTGAACAATCAGCCATGCTCAGCTGGAAGTTCCCAGCTGCTAAGTAACGTAGAGAGACAGAGCTGTAGATGTGGTGGGATTGGGAAACCTGTGGAAAGTAATGTTTTACAAATGACTAAATACTGTATGAACTCCATGCTCAAGGAACGAGTCGGAAATAACACTTCATGCAGGTTACTCCTTACAGAGAAATGCAAACCAATTTCGAAATGCAGTTTTAAGTATCAGAGTTCATTTTCCGCAATATTCTCAGTTTGACTCCAGCAAGGAATTATCACCGAATAGCATACCACACTGTTGTGTGCAGAAATAAAATTGCTATGCTTACCTCTCTTGTCACGGGTTGCTGGAAGTCAATGTCTGATGCTTTCATGATGTTCTTGGGTACACTGCGACAGCCGAAACCTTGTAGTGAACTAGTCATCAGTGCGAGCCTGGAATGGATTCTTTCTATCTGGTACAAGACGTCTGCTCACTCTGCCAATCTCTCGTACATGTTCTAGATGAAGTAGATGCTCTAGATGATCCATCCTGGAATGCTCTAGAGAACCTTAGTTTTAAAATTACACTGTTCAAGACATTTTTGAAGTAGTGTCTATTTAAAGGTACATTTTTTTTTTCACTAAGCACAAAACGTGGCCACAATGTGTGTGGCTAGTGGTCGGTGGCAAGTGTACTGGCGATGGTAGAGGCGGCTGCACGTGGGAGGACTAGGGAAGATCTTTAGGAAAATATCGCTTCTACAATGTATGTACTTAGTATTGTCAAATTCTTAACGAATCATTTATCTTAACCGTCACTTGTGTATAGGCAAGGTAAAGTAATTTAAACAAATATGCAATCTGTATGAACTGATTATTTCCCGTAACTTATAACATTTTATGCTTCTTATTGACTTGTGGATAAACCACATTTAACTACCAGTTAATATTTTCGAACGTGATGAATGCATAAATAATTAACAAAGTATGCAACTATCCCCACCCCACCCCTTTCCTTACGATGGTCACCTTCGCTACGTTCCAATAATTCCACCACACGCTACGTTCCAGTAATTACACCACAGTCATACCAGCCAGCCAATCAGCGTCGCATTACCACGTTCTTCGATACAACGTTGCAAAGTCGACCGCCAGTCGTACGGCTCTTCAATACGGCTGATGATAATGCAGCACACTCGGACACACTCCCACGTGTCTCCATATTTAGATGCATATGCCATTCAATAGACGTGTGCGCTTCTGAGGCCGCTAATTCGTTGGGACGTCAGTGTGAGGACCTTATTAGGAATGCAACTCATTTTTCTCTGTGCTAAAAGAAAATGAATTCAAGAAATTCCAGGTTTTATAATACCAAACCCCATAAGCTACAGCACCTATCTCGAACATGTTGGTTTTCCCTTCAAATTCTGGCACGAGTAACAGAACGCTCGCGGCCTTTATGTCTCTCCATTTCACTTCGAAGGCGAGGAGAAAGATTGGGGACAGTACAACACATCAGTGCTGCTATCAAGCATATGGCCCTCTGTTCGCCGCTCCTTAAAAATTTTTGGATCGTTATATATTGCCCAAACAAAATTAACTTTTGCCAGAGACTCCAACTATACATTTAATCCATGGGTCTCTGTAGAAAACAAAGACCCAACCAGACCCAATTGAACAAGAAAACGTTATGTGTCGTGCCAGCCTTCAGCCTCACTGTGCGTGTTGCATATAGTTATTCAGGATATTTGTATCATTCCAACATGTGGTATATCAACTGGTTCCTTTCCAGGTATTTATGACAAAGAATACAACTTCTCTTCACCGATGGTGTTTGGAATGGTTCGTAATACTATGCATGTTCTATGTGGCATAATCAGACTATTCTATGATGACACACAACGTGGTTCTACCGGTAACCTTCACACTGTATAATAGGCATGCCTGGAAGTCAGATTAGACACGTTATCCCTCTATTAAATAGTAAACAATTAGAAAAAAAAAAAATGAAGTCAGTCTATTAGCCAACCAGAAAGCACAGATGATAACCAATCCGAGCTTTCGGTAGACGGTGACGACTGGGTAGACCACAGTCGGACTCCGTCAGCCCTACGAGGGAGTCGTCGGGGTGTGTGAATACCGTCAGGAGCCACCAGATCCCCCGCTCACTCGACAAGTCTCCGGCACAGAATCCGGGACTTTTCACAATAGGAACATACTAAACCAGTGACCTTACTAGTCTTCCGAACCCGAAAGCAACATATGCAGCACCTTGTTCCACCCATTGAGACATCCTTCACCTACATGAACAAGTAAACAGTGACCGCACAAAGAGAACTTCACAAACGCCGCATTCGTGGCTCCAGGAGGCACGTCACTCGGAACCTGGCCACGTCCAAGAGTGAGGACGCAGTCACTTGCGCTCCTGTTGTCTTTAACGACGGACACGATAAACTCACATGCCTACTGGACAAGCCAGTCGTCCCTTCCGGCCTGTCTGTTGTGAAGTCTAACTGGAGACGAGAACTTCAGCCGGAATCACTTCCAGTGCCACCCATAGAAAAAAAGCCCGTGTCGCACCAACTGGGTGACAACCTTTACCCAATGACTAGTTTTGGCGGAGACATTCCCGGCTGGACTACAGAATTCCATCAACATCTTCACCCAAACTCTAAAGGGATAGGCTTCAGGTGGACCTGGGAAAGTGTCGTTCACCGAGCCTGGAGCTCGATGGAGGTCGCAAGACCTGGAATGTTAACGCATGCCGTACCTGTCGGGTCTTTAGGAACACCATCGATGCTTTGGACGCGAAGGACGTTTACAAGTACCTCGGAATAACGTTCGGAGCGACGGATATGCTTAAAGGATGCGGATACGTGTACAAGACACGCAGATCTCCAATGACCATTTCGCACTCTCAGCCGCACAGAACAGCAAGTGCAGACACTACCATACCCCGGAAGTGCTCCAGGGCGTACGGGAACGAACTGGCAGGGACTGTGTGGGTCTCGCCGATTACCCGTAACTGACGGCGGGTATGGAATGTAAGAGGTGCGCGTACTCTGAAATATGTGCATGTATTCAAAATTACCTGCAAATATACTGTCTGAATCATTTGAATTAAAGCTTAGCAAGAAAACAGGCGTAGTTTGACTATATCCCATGTTTAGAAAATATTAACTTTACATGTGTGTCAAGATCATCTCGTTTTATCTGCCGGGTCGTCCCTCAAGCTGAGTGATGTTTGAGCGCCAAACTCAAAGAAAAAACTAGCGTCTTTTCAGATGCAGTTGACAGGAACTAAACTACATTATTAACCTCATGTTTATGTGCTCAATAGTAGGCCTGTCCTTCACATTATGCATGTCATTCTTATTACCTGCCTTTGACCTGTCACAAAGAAGCATTGCTTACCTTTAGTTGTGGATCCTTAAGCACATCATAGATGGTTTGGCATGTATCAGGAATAATTGCAGAGAGACTGTTTAGATATTCTTGTTCTGTATTGAAGGGAAGTGTAGGAGCACCCAGTGGAAAGGTAACTCAACGTTGCCTCTAGACGTGCTTCTGGCGAAATGCTCTCATACAGGTGTTCTGCTTCGTTATAAAAGGTTTTATCTCCTCCAAGTCGCAGAAGCTGTTTGGGTCCAACCCCATATAGTTTGTGAAGTCTGATTCATAACTAATTCGCATTTAATGTAAAATGGTTGCATGGCTTCCCCTTTAGCTTCATTTTTGTAACTAGTCCCTTCTTGTCAGCTCATTGTCCTCAGTGTAGCAATCGTGCTGCAGCAGAGTAATTTTCTTGGTTTTGTTTTTTATATTCTTGTGCATCATGGTAATGATGTACCGCACTAGACGCTGGCAACAACCACCTGTCGCCCAAGTCCACACTAACACTTACTTGATTTACTGTGTGTTGCCAGCGGACATCAGCATCGAACACTGTCTGCCGGTCTTTGCCTGGTGAACAGTAGAAACTGTGGTATACAACTTCACATGGTACCACTGTTGCCATATCAACTCCCTCGTTTCGACGCTTATGACGTCATCCTGCTTCGCCTTATATGGTAACTATGTCAGACGGACAATGTTCGACCGTGTGGACGTACCCTTACTCAAGCTACCACAACAGTGAAGCCATCCATGTTTTCTCCAGTGTTCCTTCCATCTCAGAAAAGTTCACGTAGCAGCAATAGCAATCCCTCGCAAACGAACTCTGTCCCTTTAGGAAACCTGACATTCTTGTTCCAGTCATTTCACGAAGTACCTCAACTAATACGTTCCCTCTCAGTCCTAATACTCTAAAGTGATGTTCTCACTAACTTTCGCGTCTCCAAACAAACTTCAGTCAAAATTCAGTTATAAAGCAGGCGTCTGCTTATTCCCACACAACCACACGCATTGAAGTTTATCTGATGCAATTCCAGATAAATTTCATACAAAAAGCTGAATCTTAAAACCTTTCGTGTTACTACAAGGGTAAAGCACAGACCAATCCAGAGAGTAGACATACAAACTTTTATTCATAACACCAATACACATGGATTACAAGCCAATTCAAAAACTAATATATACAGCAGTCTGTGAACTTAACCTTTCCAGGGCGTCTACCTTGGTCATGGGTCTTCGCTCCGTGGCACCCGTCAAGCTTAACAAATGCTTGTAGAACTGCGTGCCAGCCACTGCTGGTATGTCGTGTGCCAGCCTCAAGCAGTTGGTCCCTCGCTAGTCTCTGGCCAAGGAGTGAACCAGCGGTTAAAGGCTATCGTTCCTTGCCGGACGGTGGAATTTATTAAAGGCCCTCGTAGAAAGGAGTCATACAAGTCACGAGTTCAGGACTTCATGTTGGACGTTAACCCTCACCAATAGACGGTTGAAGGAGAGGAGGCGTGTGGTGCGTCTGATGGGAGAAGTGTCCCACACGCAAGATGAGGTAACACGCGGGGCGTGAAAAAGGATGCAGAAATTGGACAAAGTCCTGAAAAGTAATGGAGGTACGGTCAGCTTCGCTTGGACCAGAATCACTACACCTTCTAGGGAGCGCTCTTTTTGTGGCCCTCAGAGTCCGACAGACAGCCTATACCCGATTGTGACTTAGCATTCGACCCCCTAGCAAAGGTCATTACTATGGGAGAGAGGGGTAGCACACTACCTCAATGCCACCACTACACCCGCCCCCGGCGGAATGCAGACGAGGTTCGAAGTTCATCCCACCGCGGGTGCTCCTCAAGATGTTTAATCTGTGGATCGCCATCAGTACACTGCCGGAACTACTCGGTACAAATCGTACTGTACTCGTACCCAAGTCCCAAACCCAACACAGCCTAAGGACTCCGGACCAACCATCTCGTGCTGTAGTCAGTCTGCTACAGAAGATCCTTAGCAGCCGCATTTCGAGCCTAGTACAAATCGATGGAGATCAAGCGGACGATGCCTCTGTGTACAATTAACTTTATCGGTCGTGCGCGGGCACAGTCATTCGTCCGTGTGGACGATGCCTCAGTGTACAATGTTAACTTTATCGATCGTGCGCGGGCACAGTCATTCGTCCCTGTGGACGATGCCTCAGTGTACAATGTTAACTTTATCGATTGTGTGCGGGCACAGTCATTCGTCCCTGTGGACGTTGCCTCAGTGTACAATGTTAACTTTATCGATCGTGCGCGGGCACAGTCGTTCGTCACAATGTTAACTTTATCGATCGTGCGTGGGCACAGTCATTCGTCCCTGTGGACGATGCCTCAGTGTACAATGTTAACTTTATCGATCGTGCGCGGGCAGTCATTCGTCCCTGTGGACGATGCCCCAGTGTACAATGTTAACTTTATCGATCGTGCGTGGGCACAGTCATTCGTCCCTGCGGACGATGCCTCAGTGTACAATGTTAACTTTATCGATCGTGCGCGGGCACAGTCCCACGCTGTGCACCAGGCATTCCTCGACATGGCAAAAGGTTTCGATAGTGTTAACTACAGCAGTATCGAGCGGGCCATGTTGCCGAGGGGCATTCCTGCCCCCGTCAGGGTATATATGCTTACGTACGACCAAGCCTTCACGCACACTGGGGTCAAACAGGGCGATCCCCAGCCTAACTTTTTAACAGTGCGATGGTTGAAGGGGTCACAAGGATTAAGGAGTAGTGGGTGTTGGTCAGATTTGGAGATCAGAAAGTACCAGTACTAGCCTTTGAAAATGACCTGGTTCTGGTGGAGGAGACTCTCGCAGGGGGTGGGCATCAAGAACCCAGGAAAGTGTCCCCCTCAGCATGGAGATCGATAGCAAGCTCAAGACTTGGTACGACAACAAGAACAGGACGTTCCAAGTCTTGGGCAGCGATATCGGCTCTATGGACGTAGAGAAGTACCTCAGCGTTCTTGTTGGGGCAGGTGGTAGGCGTAAATCCTACGGCGGCCTGGCAGAAGAGGGGCTCTTTTACATGAGCAGTGTCCCTCTAAAACCACAGCAGAGGAGTACCATCTTCGTGGATCACCTCGTGCCTAAGTTGATGCATCGCCTGGTGCTGGGAGAAGTATACAAGTTGAAATGGACAGGCAGATTATAGTTGCGGTTCGCCGTTGGCTCCCCATGACGCATCCTGCGCATTCTTCCGCTCGGCGGCAGGGGAAGGCGGCTTTGGTACACCCGATTTTGTCTCGACTGTGCGGCTAAATAAACAAGCCCGTTTCGAGAAATTGCTTACGTCGTCTGACTTAGCGATTCAGGTGGCGGTCCGGGAACTTGTAGTTCTTAGGAAACCGCAGAGTTGGTCGGACCCCGCATGCATTAAGAGTCGACAGGTAAGCTTATTAATAAAAACACTGATCGCACGCATGGCGCTCTAATCTAGAGAGCACGTGCGACAGGTTGGGCCTCGCCCCATCTGCTGCTGTTCCACAGATCAGCAGAAGAGTTACTAGTGGGACCCGAGACCTCTCAGGCAGCGACTACGTTAAAAGCTGTCCAAGTGCGATCGGGAACTCTCCCAACCACCGACAGCGCTGAAAGAAGCCGACCCGACAACTGCGGCCTCTGACATGTCAAAAGCAAGGGACGCTTGGGCATATCGTAAAGGACAGAAGTGCTGGGGACTGATCTGTGTCCACCTATTGAAAGGTTAGGCAAGTCCCAGCCACCTTTCGTTCTGCCCGTCTCATTCTTCTGCCTATGCTATCAGCAGTCTGGCCTTTGTCTTCCTCTTACTGACCTACACAATTCCAGTTAACCCACCTCTTCCTTCACTATCTATACTTGTATATAGCCTTACCTTATTAATCCTGTACTCCATCCACCCAGCTCTTGCACTACTAATAATTGGTAATGGAAAAAAAAAATGCACACCTACCCACGGGGGTAGGATCAAGCGACATATCAGCAACTTTGTGGCCGGCCGATTGAGACAGACGGGATAGGCTGTTTGAGAGCCTCGTATCCCTATTGCAGGGTCCTTCAGTAATCCAGGCTTTGTCGCTTCCAAAGGTACAGATACACATCACCGACACACAAGTCTCTGAAGTTTGCTTCGCACTCTCAGCAGCACACTAACACAAGTGCAGTTATTACGGCACCCCGGAGGTCCTTCACGGCGTACGAGATCTCGCCGGTAAAGACGCCGTGCGGGTCACGTCAGCTGCTCTGAAGTGGCGTGGATCATGGCGTCAGGATAGTGCAAGTGTCCTCAGGGGCTCGGTGAAAGCCATAACCTGGACGTATTCCCTTTACAGGATGAGGTCCAAGAGCACAGGTTGAGGTTAGTCAGTATCCTGCCTGTAACACCTGGTGTCGGCCCTCGGGCTGGTGTGGGTGTTCCCACCTTGTGTGTTCGTGGGGAGCGGGATCTGGTAGTGCACCCAATGCTACCACAGCAGGTACCAGTTCCCGATGGTGGTTTGACGTGGCGGAAAAAAAAAATCTCGGCAGGGTAAGCCCGCTAGTCCCGTCCGTCGGGCCGCACTGGACGGTGTGCGGTGATGGGGCGTCATACCGAGACTCGGGGGAAGGACACAGACTACTTTCCCGAGCTATCAACGATCTCTCCTTACTGCTGACTTTGCTATCTACAGTGACTCGTGACCTTCCTCTCGACTTGCACAATCTCAGATTAACAACGCTTCACTATCCACACTCGGCTAGTACCCATCCCCTCCGACTTTCAGTAGTTCGCTTCCTATTATAACATACTAACTGGAAATATAGGTTAGCTGGGACTTCCCGACTGCTCCAGCTCTACATTGTGTGAAGTGTATGGTATGCTAAAGGCAGCTACCTTCTCTATAAGAGAAGACTAAGCGGATTGGTTACAAGTGATTGACAATCTGCCCTTCAGGCTCTCATCCTAGCTGCCATCTTGTTGTACAAACAATATATAGTCGTTCTCAGCCGTGGTACGCGAGCGTAGTTTAGACATTAGATTTTTGTGGATACCATCACATGTAGGGATCACTCACACGCACTTGACCAGTTATGTAAATGCTTCTGTAAACTTCCCAATGCCTCGCATTTTAAAGATTATGAGCTGGCGGATTAAATGTGAATGGCGCATTGAGAAAACGAAATGATTCTATCTTTAGAAAACTCCACACCAGTAGGATGAGACGGTTCCTCCAGAGGACAACGA
>JAUUDY010553571.1:0-15860 GCA_032361765.1 Panulirus inflatus | reverse complement strand
CGTCATACAAACGCAGTGTAGCTTATCAGTGATAGCGATATGAAAGGTCAACGATGCATTACACACTGATTATATAGATAAAGAATATATTGGCACTGGTTATGTAGAAACATCGACATAATACAAATAGGGTGAAGAACTGGGCAAGCTAGGTGTTGATGTGGCTCAGGGCGTGGCGAATTTTGAATATAGTGTCAGAAAGTCTTCAAGGGTAGTCTTATCAGTAACATAATTACAAAGCTGTTGAGACGGTAGGTTTTATGGTCTGAAATCAATGATTTTGGGGGACATTCGCTATGATAGTGTTCTAGTATATGTTCATCAGGTACATAACAGGGTCGGCATTTGGAATGGTCAGCATCATAGGTTCTCGCGACTTGCCACACGTACCTGTACCCTAGGCGTAGATATTTGTCGGTCCCGGTAGCTGGGGGTGGATATTTTGCCGACACGGTAGAATAGGAATTTCTGCTGTTTTACCGTTTGTGACTGATTGATCTTTCCTGATAGTGTCCCACGGTTTGGTTGGTGGAGGAGGCCCGCAGACATAGGGTGGCCCTTGAGCACGATGGTACGACCTTTGAGCACAACGGTCAGACCTTTGAGCACGATGGTACGTAGACCATGGTTCACTCCACAGATTATATGAAGCACTTAGAGTGAACATGGCACACTTCAGTTAGCATGAGTGAACATGGTACACTTCAGAGTTAGCATGGTGCACTTTGTGAACATGGTGTACTTCAGTTTTAGTATGGAGCATTCATAGTGAACAAGACTCGCTTTGAACGAACAATGAACACTCTCACTTAAAGAGTACGAAAAAAAAAAGGAAAAAGCCATAGCACAAGACGTTCATTCGTCGTATATGTTATATTCATATTTAGCGGAAGGCGCTAAATTCCGGTGGTTTCCTTAGCGTGAGGGCTGAAGGGTCGCATTGTCTGACGTGCGTCTTGCGAAGAGCTCACGTCGCGCGGGGTAATAAGGCATGGGCGATGTCTGTCTGTCTGTCTGTCTGTACTCCCCGTAGTCTTTCAGTCGCGTCTGTTTAGTAAGAGGAGGTCCTATGAGCGTACGCCAGTCTGTAAGGTCTTCTTAAGGTCAGAGGCCACGTTTATAGAGGTCACTAAGCTATGAGAGGGAAGGGTGTGATTCTTATTCGATCCGTAAGTGTTAGATTAGCGTATTTTATCATTAGATCGTTCTAGGTTTTGTTAAGCGATTGATAAATGCTGTTTTTCATCATACCTGAGGTGTTCTAAGTTGGTCCATAGACTTAGATACCGTCTATAATCATACCTGGGCTGACCTAGGCTTTTGAAATAGTCAGAGGTCAGGTCACAGGATTGTTTACAAAAAAAAGAAATCGTCAAAGCCTCGTATGGGTCAGCGCCTTCTTCGAGTGCTGTCCGTTTTCTCTGGTCCTTAACTGCCGATGTTTTGGTGAAGGAAAAAGGGAATACGGAGGGTCAATATGATTTCTATATGCTGTATTTTAACACATCGTTGATATCGGTCACGCCACTTCTGCCATCGGTAGAACAGTTTTTTTTCAAACTATATATTGAAATTCTAACCATTTACATGTTTTCATTTGTCATTCCTATTATTATGAATTATCATTTCGTTATTTACTCTTTTGCCTGTAATACCTTTATCATTGTTGATAATATTATTATTGATTATCATTATTGTCAGTAGTAGTAGTTCCTTTATGGATGTATTGGTTTCTTGAAGAAACATGGTTAAAAGTAACTTTCGAGTATTCATTGTTAATTGTTTGTTGGGTGGCTCTGTCGCTGGCGACGTCGCAAGTGTAGTTACTAATTACCTCGCAGAGACCAACGTATCTATATTTGGAGCGGAGATAAAGTGGATCTGTCCCAGGTATTCGCTTCTGGAGAGGGTACAGTGCTCGCCTCACCAGAGCTCAGCGCCCAGTCTGTGTGATCACGTCTGTTTTTTACACTTCCTGCCTCAGGAGTCACCACTATCTTTACAGGGGATCTTGCAGCGCTCCGGAAGGCCGCCACGTCCACCGGTCGGGACCGGAGTCTTAAAGTGACATCGTGTGTTCGTGTATGATTAGACCGGCCAGAGCAATTGAGTGATAAGTGCTCGTTATGGTAGTTGCGTCGTGGGCTTGATGATGATGTCCTGGGATATGATGGAACGGTGTTTATGTTGTTTTAGGGACGGGTAATGTTCCTACGGGAGAGTGTGAAGTGTGTTTAGGGAAGTGTGGTTTCTGATGGGTGTGTGTGTGTGTGTGTGTGTGTGTGTGTGTGTCTAGTGGGATAGAGTTTAAGACTGAGTCGAGAGGTTGGTTGTTTCGTGTTTGTCGGGTTATTTCAGTGTGTTTGTCTTTCGTCAGTGTTATATTTGTTGTGGTGGATTGTGTGAGTCGAGGTACCTGAAGTGTGAGGCTGGGGTAAACTTTCTGTATCTACATAAAGAGGTTGGTGGTTAGTAGTGGCGTGGTTTGGGTGGGAGGGATGTAGTGCTGATGCATGGTATTGAGTACTGAGTCAATATAATTTGGCTGACATCTCCCGTGTCACTCTGGGATATGTACAATTATATTTTTTCTTGATTTTGGTTTGTTTGCAATGGATGTGACTTAGCTAGATGATGGGGACAGGATGGAAGCTTAGGTACACTCTCAAGGTGCGGGATGGAAGGCCATGGAACAGACTTTGGGTATGGAACGTAAGGCTACAGTACAGACATGCATTATGGAACGGAAGCTTATGGGACAGTTTTTTTGGTGCGAGATGGAAGTTATGGTACAGTTCCTTTAGGACGAGATAGAAGCTTATAGTACACCTTATTGGTGCGATATGGAAGTTTATGGTATAGCTTGTTAGTACGAGATGGAAGCTCCTGGTACAGTTTGTTGGTATGAGATGAAAGCTTATGGTGCAGCTTGTTGGAACGTGATGGAAGCTTAAGGTACAGCTTGACGATACGGGAAGGTTGCTTGCGATCGATTCTTGTCCCAAGAGTGGTAGACTTCATCGTGTACTCCCGTCCATGCTATGGGTGGCGACGCAAAGCAGGATTCAGGGTACACAAAAGGTCTTAGGACTGGACATCAGTGGTTGGCATTGTAAGTTTCATTAGAGGTGAACTGTTCAACCTGACTGGTCAGTCATTGATGAGTTATGCAAAATGTTACATAAGAAGCACTACAATGGCTGAGCGACTGTGATTAGATTCTATAATAAGGTTCATATTATGTGAAGTACTTATGAAAGGCAAAGTTTAGATACTTCTCATTTACCTGGAGTGCAAAATTGTTATGGTTGAAATACTTGTACATTTCTTGTAATAATCGGTTGGAATTGTCTGTCATTTTAGAGATTTTACTATAGTCATTTGTTGTGTTGAAGGACGTGTGGGGTACTTCTACTGACGAAGTTTACATCTTATCTGTTCATTGTCAACATGAAGGGGCAAATTCCCACGAGTATCTATGATCGGAGTCGGCCAACGACATCAAGCCGTCTGCTAATCCTGTTAATGCAATCATAGACATATGGTCCCCACATATCATGAGGGTAGATGGATCTGTCCTTGTTGGCTTCACTGTGTCGTGAGTCCAGACGAATTCTTAGTGCCTTCCGAATGAACGTTTTGGTCTTGTCGCTAGTAGACCCATGTTATACTAAGTTGCATCTTTCGAGTTGATAAGGTTTGGCTATTTGATAACTCCTGTCGTGCATCTTAAGGCCGATGTATGAGGTAATCCAGAGAAATTTCACTCTGAATCCTTCATGAGTAATTTCTACCTTTGTCGTGCTTCAGACACAAGGTCATGCACAGTGATTTGTTACTACAGGTGGTGGAGAGCGAGTGTTATTTCGAATCGGACTGTCTTTCTTGGAGAAATCAGTAGAATAAGTTTTAGGTTCACTGAGGATAGAGAACAGATCAGTTTGGAGTAGATGCCTAGTTACCGACCTTTCATTCCCTCATGTGTTCTTGAAACACAGCAAATCTCTCTCTTCCCGTTTGACATGTAGCCACTGCGTAGCCTGTCGATGCGGGATGGAAGCTCATGGTACAACTCACTGGAACGGAATGATAGCTTACGGTACAGTTGGTTGGTATGAGATGGAGGTTTACGATGCAGCTTTGTGGTACGGGATGGAAGGTGTGGCACAGCGTTTTGGTAGGGGATGGAAACCCCCTTGTACAGACGTCTGGCAATACTAGGACATAAACACTGAACGTCAAGTAAAAGTTAACCCAACTTAATGATGTACTTGGATTACATTACGTCTCTAATATATTAACAACCACCAGGTTTGGTCCTACTTAACAGCAAAGGTATTAATAGACGTGAAAAATTGCTGAATAAACGATACTTAGCTGTCCAAAGATCACGAATGTGCTCAACATGCGGAAAGAACTACGTATTTCCAGCATTAAGGACAGAAGAATTGAATATGGTATTATGATAGGAAAATCTGAGTGGTGATTTAGATAACTTCGTCTCTGAAGAACTGTTAAATTAGATATGCCATGGCACAAGTGAATCTAAACGGATCCAAGTAACAGCCAGCAGCATTTCCCGCTTTCCTGGCATATAACTCTGACAACACCACACCAACTTATCCACCTAAGAAACTAATTACTTGCTGTCTTCACCCTCAACACATAGCCAAAACCAGTGCTCTTGAACATATACAGAAACTCCAGACTGAATACAACATAGCCCAGGGCACCTATACTGACGACTCTCACAACTCTGCCACTGGTAGGACAGGCAGTGCTGCTATTGTGATCCAGCCTAATGGTAATAGATTAAATAGAAATTGTCCACCGTACTCATCGCTCTTCTTCTTGTAGAAATCACTGTTACAGACACTTTGATTATCTGTAATTATTTATCTTCTTGCTTGTCCTTAACAACCTGAGATTAGAGTGAAACATATTGGTCTCTGAAGCCAGATACAGAAATTCGAACATTATGGGTCACGGGATTCAAATCAAATTGTTATGGTTTCCTTCTCGTATAGGCCTCCGTGGACATGACGAAATTGATACTTTGGCAAACTTGCACTTAGTAAAGGTAATGTTGAGTATAACATTGGGTTGTCAGTCAGAAGCCTCACACTTTTAACTAGAAAGGAACTAACTGCAAATAGGCGAGTTCAGATAAGCACAAGTAGAAACATTTTCCATCACAGTGAAATGTGTAAAGTAAAACATGTACGTGGAAAAAGATAATATCAGCAAATTACAAAATGTTGTAACCGCTAGACTAAGGCTATTTTAGGTACTATTGGTGCTCTGGTCTACTATCTGGAGAAGTTAATCAGTGAATCGTAAAGTTTGTGGCCAGAGATTTGGATACAGAGTAGAGCACTGTCTTAGAATGGGGAATAATAGAGCCTTTTCGGGAATAGGCGAAAGAAACCCCGTAGTGAATGTCACAACTCCTTATTGTTGATGATAAGATACCTGACACTTTATTATTGTATCCACTTTTCGTATCAAGTCAGTAAAACCTTAACCATATGAAAGACTATGTAATGTACGTAATGAAGCTTATGTAATGAACCAGGTTTTGTCACAACTTATGTAATGTATATCAGCCCACTCGGGTCTGGCAAAGACCTTTTGTGACCTCTGTAATCTTTTTTGCGCTACCGCTCACAGGATGAGCATGGGGTGCAGAATAAATTAGTCGGTACCAGCACAAATCATATTAGCCGACGTCGCCTTAGAAAGGATTTAATTATATATTCCACACTAAACGTCTTGACACTAAATGATTTAGCAAATTGGATTCTGTGTTGATTGACTAACGTCATTGCCACAATCTCCTCCCCTTCCTGACGTAAAGAGACCGTCAGTCCTAATTGCGCGGCTTGACTTCCGCCATCATACCGGAGACGTGACGCTCGGCTGCAGAAGCCACGGATTTGCTGATACTGTGTCAACCCCGGGCGAGGGAGGGGGAAGGAGGAAGAGGAGGTCAATTTGGCACCAGTGCCACTAATTGACGTCGAGATAGATTATGCAAGATTGTTTTACAAGGAATCTGAATATATTTCGCTAAAGGACGCAAAGTAGGATTTTCACCAATTTTGATGTGTGTTGTGAATGGTTATAGATTAAGTTTTCAAAAAGGTGTTAGAAAAGTTTATCTTTCTGAGATCATTTTGCCCTCTCGTTATTTCTGATGTCTCGCGGACTAATCACCAGTGACTTAGCCATTCTGGAATCACTACGTGACTAACGACTTATATCTGGCTTGAGATCTACAGAACCATGGGAGTTGCAATGAGCGGTGAAGAGCAGGAAATGAGGGCAGCGAGAGGTGCCGGTCCCAGTATTTCTCACCAGGGGGAATGGTGGCCATGAGTGCCTCGGGGTGTGGGGCGAGTGCCACGTCCCAGCAGGGTGCCATCACTACTGTACCGCCAGCACGATTTACGGTGCCATCTCAGAAACACACTAAAACACGGGCGGCGCCGCTCCCGAGGGGCATCGCGGGATGTAGTCGCCCCTTCCTCGTCCGCTTCCCTTCGTCTCGGCTCTCTTGATATTTGTGGAGAGAAGGAGACTCGGAGGTACTCTAGCACACGGTAGTCTTGGCCACTGGCGGTGGCGAGGGGGGGAAAAAAAGTAGTTAATTGGCCAACAGAGTGGCACTCACACAGTTCGCACGAGGTTCTGCCACAACAAGGCCGCCACACATGCCCGCAACTTGAAATGTAATTACATGTAAGTGATACGGCCCCGTCTCCTTCTGTACTTCTTGAGCAGTTCGTCTGGCCTGTTCTTTTATCCACAGCTTACCTAACATTAATACATTAACGAGGATAATTTTTATCATTCTTATCTCCATAACGTTCCTCGTCGCCGATACCACAGCTCAGCTTCGAGTTGAAAGTAACTATGGTGTACTTCGTCGAGCAGTGTCTTCAGAGAGTATGAGGTCCCCCTCAACTTGTGGGGTCCCGGCGCACATGTTCCTCTCATGGCTCGCCGCTCTGCCACAGGCAGCCACGTCTGTTTGTTTGGCGCTATTATGATTTTTTTTCCTCCCCCCAGCTCTCTGTTTGTAACCCCAGTTTACGTTCAGCGAGTGATGAGAGTGCATATGTCTTTTGTGTAGAGGAGCGGGCACAGGGTCGTTAAGATTGCTATTACTGCCATGAATCTCCCACGTCAACGCGGTGCCTCAGCGGGAACCGGAGTGTTTGTGTTTGTCTGTCTGTCTGTCTGTTTGTTTGTCGGACCGTCTGTCTTTTGGCTGTCACGGAAGATTGTAGGGATGGGGGAAGGGGGAGGTTCATGGCGTTGGTATCTGGGTTTACCATGATTTTAGTGCTGGGTTGTGGCGTCGGTGTTTGGGGTTTACTATGAACTTAAGTGCTTGGTTGTGGCGTCGTCGTCTTAGTTTACCATGGACGGGAATGCTGGGTTGTGGCGTCGTCGTCTTAGTTTACCATGGACGGGAATGCTAGGTTGTGGCGTCGTCGTCTTGGTTTACCATGGACGGGAATGCTGGGTTGTGGCGTCGTCATCTTGGTTTACCATGGACGGAAATGCTGGGTTGTGGCGTCGTCGTCTTGGTTTACCATGGACGGGAATGCTGGGTTGTGGCGTCGGTGTCTGGATTTACACTGGACGGGGAACTCGCACTCAAAACTGTAACTGTTGGTTGGCTCTGGTGATGTGACTGTTGTATTAACTTCTTGCCGCCATGGAGTTCTGGGTGCTTGTTGTTGGCCAAGATCTTGAGGAGTGTGTTTTATAGATGATGGATGGAGGTACTCACAGTATGTTAGCTGACGTCTGTGGCCACGGAGTGGGGCAGTGTCGATGTCTCTGACCACCGAATGGGGTTTGGTTTGTTAACCGACTAGGGCCACGGAGAGAGGTTGTTATTACGCGTTTGTGGCCATACAGTGAAGTTTTATATCACTGATTTCTCTGAATCCACGGTATCCACGGAATAGGGTCGTTAGCTGATGTCTGTATTCTCGAAATGGGATTGACAGCCTACGATTGTACTGTAGTATGTGGTGACTTGCTGACCTCTGTGTCATGCGGGAGTGAGTGTCGCTGACGAAGGCATGGATGTCGTGGCTCGGGATGGCTGTTGGCTTTCTTCAATCACTCTTCACTGTTGGTTAGCGGGCCGTGAGGCGCATCTGGCAGCGGCTGGTCGGTCTGCAGATCTAAGTTAATGTCGCTTTTTATGAACCAGCGATTAAAGGCGTAATGAATGGCTTGGAGCCGCAGCTGGAGGCGTCATAACTTGTCAGGGATGTGTGACTGATAAACCTCGACTTCCTGTTGTTACCTTGCGACATATCGGGTGAAGAAAAAAAAATGGAAGAGTGTCTTTGGCATCCCCGTGACTCTTCATTTTGACAGCCTCCGTGTCGTTCTACTGTATCAGCTCCGTGGCAGTCTACTTTGACAGCCACGGGAGTCTCTATTCTGACAGCCCCGTGTCTCCCTTGTTTGACAATCCCGAGTCTCCCTCTACGTTGGAAGGTCTGTCTCTCTTTACTCTAATAGCCCCTTTGTCTCTGCTTTGACAGACCCCGTGTCCCTCTACTCTGACAGCCTCGTGTCCCACTACTTTGACAGCCTCGTGTCCCTCTACTCTGACAGCTTCCGTGTCCTCCTTTGACAGACCCCGTGTCCCTCTACTTTGACAGCTTCCGTGTCCTCCTCCTTTGACAGACCCCGTGTCCCTCTGCTTTGACATCCCGCGTGTCTCTTCTTACCAAGAAGGTCTCGTTTACGTTGATGACCACAGTCTGTCAGCGGACGCTTGTACTGATGCTTCTATGATCAGTACTTGGGTGAAGAAAGTGAAGCGTTAGGTTGGTGTTGCAGTGGTGGCTGAGGTTAGGTTGGTGTTGCAGTGGTGGCTGAGGTTAGGTTGGTATTGCAGTGGTGGCTGAGGTTATTGGCCGCCAACAGTCATTTGCTCGTGAGAGAGCCCAAAGGGCCTTGACTGGCTAAGCCACGTCAGGGTAGTTAACAACTTTAAGTATGGGAAATTGATGATTGATCTCCACATACATATATACAACGGATGAAGGTAAAATACCCGGATAGATTCATGAACACCCATTGAACACATCATAAACCCCCAGGACACATCGTGAGCCCCATGAACGTATAATGACCTTCCCTGAATACACCATGAATCCCCCTGAACACCATGAAACCCTTTGAACACACCGTAAACCCCTTCTGAACACATGATGAACCCCCTCTGAACATTTCATTAAACCTTCTCTGAACACATCATGAACTTCCTCTGAACATATCATGAACCCCTCTCTGAACACAAAATGGTATACGATGGAAATGCTTAATACATTACATTCTGCTCGGGTGTATAAGGACTGAGTGTGAGCGAAGATATAAGAAGGGGAGGGGAAAAAAAGAGCGAGAGAATGAGGTCGACAGTGTTGAGGAGACGGTTTTATGAGCAGTGGTTGATGCTGGCGTCATTAAGTCATTGAGGGTTTGCGCAGATCAGATAAGAAATCGTTCTGGGAGAAGTCGGAAATCTGCATAGCCCTTCCGCGGGTGAGAGGTCGTCCCAGTGTTGCCATAACCGAGGGTCGTCTCTCACAGAAAAAAGGAAAAGTTAATTTCTTGCGCGTTGCGTAGCTCTGCATAATGATGATAATTTGTAAACATATAAAAATACTTCCAATTAACTTCTGTCTTAACGGTAGTATAATTATGGCCCGAAAAATTCAGCACAGTGAAGTAGCGATGCGACTGACGGAACTCCGCTGTTACTTTATGTAGCTACTGGCGAGGAACAGTGGCTCTTGTGTGCCGCTGCTGGAGTAACGTGGCCTCTATGCTTCAAGTCACCAGTAGAAAGAAATGAAGAAAGATATTCCTTCTCTTCATGAAGGCGCGAGACTCGTGGTAGTATGGTATTTGGCTTCAGTAGATATTCCCGTCGAATACATGTTTAGATGGGTACTTGTGTGTGTGTGTGTGTGTGTAACCCATATAATCATTCAGCGTGAGATATACGACATGATTAACGTTTAAAACAGGCTCCAGTGTCTCGAAGAAAAACGGTCAGATATCTAAAAATTTGCACACGCCAGACCGCCGTATGATGTCATTATAACTGCAGGATATCACCATGTCTCGCTGCTCTGTTTACACTCTCATCACACAGACTTATGAGCGAATGATCGCTGCCTGTGTTTACTTAATTACATGTTTGCACGTGATATGTAAGCAAGTTTATCATGACGTATCAGATTATTAACGACCCCAACTTATTAGTTATCCAGCGTAACTTTACTCACTTGTTTGATCTGCATGTGTTAAGTTGTCGGAGCTGTACGACTTGAAATAACTTCAGTGAGCATTTGGCCTGTTCCTCTCTGGTTCTATTTTGATTACTGTAACGTTTGCTGCTGTGAAGACTGCCAACTAGTGATTGGAGCGGCTGGAGAGAACATTGAACTCGGTGCTTCTATTTTAGCTGTCTTGAGAACGTGAGTTTTATCAGTTACAAATCTTGGTGACGGCTAAGCGTCAACAGACGGCTGGGGTTTCGGTATCAGCTTTCCAAGCGATTCTCGAGGTCTTCACTGACAGCAGTTTACATCAGCCTCTGGAGGCGGTATTCCAGCTCCTCGTAATATTTCACTGAGGCCTCGTTCCAGTGCCTGGAATCTTGTAGGTCCTTGTGTACAGTGAATGGAATTCTGTGGCTCCCTGTATACAATGGCTGAAACTTTGTTGTAGACCCCTTTCAATCTCTACAGTGCCTTCACCTGCTCACCATCAGTACTTCTTTGGAATGCGCCTGGAACTTTTCACACAGGGAGGATGGGTCTGGAAAGTCTCTTAATTACTTCTTGCCTGTGATATCTTTCATCATAATCGATGATATGAACATTTAATCCATTTTTAGTTGTTTGAAGATTTCCTCCCTTTCCTCGTCCTCGATTACCGAAATGTATTCAAGCTTGATTTATTGGTACTTAGGATGGATCTGTCCCTTGTATTAAGCACCTGGAATGTTCCGTCTTATCGGTGCTGGGAATGTATCATGCATTCATCATTAGTGCTTCAGATGTATCCACCCTTTCTTACTGGAAGCTGCGACGATCATAGCCCTTTTCATCAGCCTTTCGAGTATAGTTACACTTTTATGTATGCTTGCTCTTTTTATCTGGTCATGGAATGTATCCTTCCCTTTCTCGATATTGAACGAAATGATTTTTTTTACCCTGATCATGAGTGTATGGAAGTTCTCTGGCGTTTTGCGATTGGACTGATAAAACATTAGGCTGCAAACAGATAGCCTGAAGTGAAAATACCGTGAGCTATATCGTTTTCTGGCTGTGTATTTGTGTTCCATGCACAATGTTGCCTGAACAGTTTCTCCTAAGACAGTAAGGCAAGGTCGCTTCATACTCACCCACATGATTACTTTTGGCAGGTTGACAGTTATTACTAATTTTGACACTTTTCCTCGCCTTGCGGCAGGTTCTTACGCAGGAGAATCACGTTCGCAGGATACTTCGAGTACAAGGAAGACTGGCCCACTGGAATTTTGTCTTGCGATAGTCGTGATGCTCAGGTGGTTCTTATGACATGAATGAAGTATTCAATATTGATTCTTATGTGTGTGTGATTTCATGAAGGTTGTTAGAGTAGCCACCACCTGCAACTTGATCATTTAAGTGCTCCTCAGCGTCTCCGGTTGTGTAACTTGATGGGGAATCTCTACAGATGTCTTTCTTGATATATATGAAAGGTAGAGACTTTAAGCTTTTGCCGATATCCATTTTTTCTAACCCTCCCTTTGCTCAGCACATGCTACATGCAGAAACATATTGTCCCCATAAGACCGTAGGTGTTAATCACACGCGATTTGTTGATCACTCGCAGATGTGCAGCCACGGACACGATAGAAGTCCCGGTACGCATCTGGTCGAAGCTGTACAAGACCCCTCTGCTCCCGTTTGTCGAGACAAAGGCCTCGGTACAACTTGGACTTTGTGTGCCCTAAGATTTTTTCGCGCGACTGTACAGTCCTTTTGTTTCCCTTTTCTTTGTGCTGCAGAGTAACCCTTTCTGAATTTGACATAATGGCGATGTGGAAATGAGACACTCCAAGAACGCCTGCTTCAAGTACTGTGTCCTTCCTCTTATCACATTTGTTTATCTTGCTCTCTGGCCTGCCTGTCCGGCAGCACCAAGAAAGTCCCCTGACGTCTTGACAGATGTTTGGAGATGTTGTAGCTGCTGTTCCGTCTTGTTGTGGGAGGAGAAGATACGTTACTGTTACAGAAAGTAACCTACGTTGTATACTGATCATAATGCTGGAGGAGAGTAGTTTTCCCCAAAGATCCTTCGTATTGACGGACCCAGTACTGGATCCTCTGGTGTGATCGACCTCAGCCAGATCGTCCATCTTCTCTAACTCCTCATCATCTGCTTCCAGACCTTGAATACTTGTGAAGTATGGTATCATCGTATTCATCCCCACCCTCTTTCATCTCACATTTCTTCCTCACCCTTTTCCTTTTTCTTGTCTTTTTAGTCTCAAGATTTCTCAGGACGGAGTCATTGAGATGTTGGCTCCGCAGTTCTCGACACTTTCCCCAGATAGAGCGGTGGCGCAACCCTGCTATGCAAATTCGTCGCAGCAGCAGCAACAAAAAAAAAAAGAGAAATACCTTGCGGTACCATCTGGCAACGATTAGCGGAGTGTAGCATCTCTCAGCTGACCCGCCACCCTCGTCCGTCTCTGCAGCAAGAATCTGCTCTCATTCGTACGTCCGTAGAATCAAAATCAACAGCCTAGAGTAACTGAATTATCGACCCTACAACCAAGGACTCTGTGACGCCAGTGGTGTGGCTCTGGGAGAAGCACCACCCTCATCTTGCATGTGGCCCGTCAATAAGTTACGTCAGCCAGCTGACAAATGGTGCAGAGCAAACGATGCCATTTACCGCAGACTTTTGCTAAATACTCTGTTTACTGTCCACGGGCCGGTGCGTCTGTCATTGACACATGGGGCGGTACACTGCTCCATAAGTAACCGTAGACGGACTCGCAACTCGACCGCAGCTACTCACGTATTAATGGAGGGAAAGGAAGCTGTGTGATTATGTTGATGAAATGCCGGTACTGCTGTAGTATCCCCTGGTTGTCTTGCCTTCCCTCTCTTGTCTTGCGAGGCTGTGGAGGAGGAGGGAGGAAGAGTGGATAAGGAAGGAGTAGGGATGAGATATGATTAAAACATGTTGGGAGACATGTGCAGTGTAATACAGGAGACTGAATACCAGGAAGAGAGACATGGCCGTTATTCACATCTATCATGCACCCCTCCCTTCCATTCTCTCTCTCTCTCGCTCTCTCTCTCTCTCTCTCTCTCTCTCTCTCTCTCCATTCCCTTCTCCACTCCTTCCCTTCATCCTGCTCATCTTTCATTTTTCCCTATTCTTTTCCACATCTTTCCTTGTCTCCTTCCACTTCTCCGCCTATTCCTCCCAGCACCTTCATCCTCGTCTTCTTTTTCCTCGTCATTTTTCTCTTCTTTCCTTCCCCCTAACCCTCTCCTATTCTTCCTCCGTTTCCATATCCTTCTCGTCCTTTTCCACTACCTTCTTTCCTCTCTTCCTCCTTCTTCCTTCCCCTTTCCTCTTCTTTCCTTTATTCCTTCTCCTTCCCTTCTACTTTCTTTCCTTTCTTCCTCCTCCCTCCTCCTCTCCCTCTCCTCCTCTTCCCCTTCTTCCTCTCCCTTTTTACCCTCTTCCTTCTTTCATCTCTACTTCCTCCTCTTTCCTCTCCCTCTCCTCCTCTTTTCCTCCTTCTTCCCTCTTTTGTTTCTTTCATCTTCTTCTCCTCCTTCTGCCTCGCTCTCTCTTCCTCCTCCTCCTCTCCTCCTTTTTCCTGTTCTTGTTTCTATCCTGAGAAAAATTCTAAAAACAATAGTTATGAAGTTTTTTTATTAAGCTAATAACCGATCACCAAAATGGGTCTCGTAATTAAAGATCGTGTTTAATAGGTCTCCCAAAGTTCTTTGGTCTTTGTACATAGTAAGCGAAATTCGAAAAAAAAAAGCATGTATATACTTAGACTTTCAAAAATACCTTCAGCACAGTACCACATTAAGAATGATTGCTGAATAAAATCAAAGCTCACAACAGGTAATCAAATCAGCGTGTGGTTATTAGACTGGCTCACAGGTAGCAAACAATGTGTGGTATTAAGGTAGGGAAGTGTCCAACTGACCTCACGTGACGAACCACGTACCATAGGGTCGGTCCTAGGACCCATACTTTCATTATCAATGTTAATGACCTGCAGACAGAGCTCTCGACTGAAGACTTCTCAAAGTTAGATTGCAGTGAGATTCAAAGTGATTCGGACAGATTTAGGCGACTTGAATACAAACAAGTTCAAAGTAGTGCATTTGGTGCTAGAGATATTAATCACAAATATAACATGCTCGGTAAAAAGTTATTTGAAGAAATAGACTTTAGAATGAATGTCAGTAACACCTAGAAACACACAGTAAAACAATGTTTACTGCATATAATAAAGCCAACATGTTTCACGCACACAAATATTAACTATAAAACTAATAAAATTCTCACCTTATTCAACACCTTGGTCAAACCTCATTTGCAATACGCTATTCAGTTCTGTTCACCCAAACTTTATCAGAAATGAAGAAAACTAGAATAAACTCAGAGAAAAGCAGCAAAATTAAGTCCATGACTGAAAAATCATCCTTATGAAGAAAGGCTCAGAGTCGTTCCTAGAAACTGTAATAAAAGTTTCAAAATACTAAATTATTCTGACAGCGAACACGCCAATATTTTCTCCACTTTGGACAGAGATTCAACAACCAGAAATAAGGGTAAATAGTTAATAACAAGAAGATCTATTGGCAACGTAGGATAAAAGTTGATTTAAGATGTAGAGTTGAACTTGGTGTAGATTACAATCAGACGTTGTCACTGTCGAGAATATCAATATCTTTCAGTCGAGGCCAGACGGATACTTCAGTGATATCTATTATCAGTAAATTTATATGTTCCACAGACGTAAGATAGAAATTTGACTTTACTGTTTCAAAATTCAGTTTTATTTTTCTTGTTTTGAATTTAAACCTCCTCCCTGAAGAAGCTCATTGCTTGTCAGAGTAGGGAACTTTTCCAGTTCACACTTTCCTAAAGAATTTCTGTGGCAGTATATACTGTCCATGATGCAGCCTTGTAGCTTTTTTTTACCTGCCAGCTGTCATTGCCGGGGAGAGTGGTAGGTGGAGAGGTGCCTTCTGCTTTACTATTCCTATGTCTACCACAAATGAGATTTTGACCTCATGACACTATTACAGTCCTCCAGTGATAACCTTGTCGAAGGCTGTCAGAAATTATCTGTCCTTCCCATGCACTCCTACTCGTCGCCGTCTCTCTTGCGTCTGTCAGTCTATCAGACAGGAGCCATTGTCGGTCATTAAATGACTCTCATAAAAGCCTACGTATCTGTGGCTGGTTCCTGACAACGGGTGTATTTATGGGCGTCATTTTCTTTGACTCATTTTTCCTGCTTGACAGTTTCGGCGGCGGGCCGGCTGGTGTGTCTGTGGTCATGCAGCGGGTGGCGCATTTCGTGCACTGCAGGTTGCATTTAAGCAAGCGGCCATCGGTGTTCTCTTGTTCTGTGTCAAAAGTCTTCCTAGAGTGATTGTCGAAGTCGACAGTCGTTATATTCCGGCTTGCCCCTCGTGGTCATACTTCGACTTGCTTCTCCTGGTTATAATGATCAGACCAAAATTGTTGGCGAGAAATACAGACTGTCTAGAAAC
>JAUUDY010553460.1:0-10367 GCA_032361765.1 Panulirus inflatus | reverse complement strand
AGACAGCTCCCAGATACTTGAATTCCCGCACTTCTTCCAGTCTTTTTCCCCCATATCCACAGCACAATTTAGTAAACTTTCTTCTTTCACTCTATATGGTTTTAAAAAACTTATACTCTCACTCTGTTTGCTTTCAAACACAATGACTTTACTTTTATTTGCATTTACCTTCAATCTCCTCCACTTACACACATCATAAAATACACTTACAACCTTTCTTCAACTCCTCTTCACTCTCTGTAAGCAACACAGTATCATCTGTAAACAGTCGTGCCACTAGCCACCATATCTCACTGCTACACTTCATCTCTGCACCCCCTTTCCCTAGTTTTGCTTTCATCTCTCTTACCACTTCATCCATATATATATCAAAAGGCTATGGTGACATCGCACAGCCCTGCCTCATACCTACATGTATCCCAAAACTTTCACTCAGTTCTCCATCCACTCTTACACATGCATTTGCTCTTCTATAGAAGTTTTTTATACCATATATCCTTAATATATCCCACAACAAATTCCACTCGATTCTCATATGCTTTTCCAGATCCATAAAAGCTGCATAAAACTGCTTACCTTTCACTAAATACTTTTCCATGGTCATCTTTACTACAAAAATCTGATCCACACATCCCCTACCTTTCCTAAAACCCCCTTGCTCTTCAATTGTTCTGCATTCAGTCAACCCCATCACTATGTTAATCAATATTCTTGCATACACTTTTCCTGGAGATAAGGGAGAAAAGAATACTTCCCACGCATTCCCCGCGTGTCATAGAAGGCGACGAGAGGGGACAGGAGTGGGGGGCTAAAAACCCTCCCCCCCATGTATTTCAACTTTCTAAAAGAGGAAATGGAAGACATGGTGAGAATAAGTGAGGAAAGACTGACAAAGAGGACATATGTGTCAGAGGTGGAGGGAACGAGAGGTGGGAGACCGAATTGGAGGTGGAAGGATGGAGTGAAAAAGAGGCAGCCCACATTGCTATCAAAAGAAACAGTAACTCCAAAGCAAGCACCAGTAATGGAACAATCAGGAGGTAACAAATTTTGGCAACATCTAGCTCCCTGATCCACCAGTATTGTACCTGTCACAAATCATTATTCTCCAGAAGAAAACTTTGTTGAACTTGTTAAGAATAAATTCCTAACTCAGGAAAGTATTTCAATCATGTCTATAACAATAAAAATCTATTTCAAATTACAGCTTCCAAAGGGATTTTTTTCATCAAAAATAAGGAAAACTGCCATATTCTTAACTAGAGATGGGGCTAATAATAAACCTCTAGTAGTGCCAAGATAAATCCCTGAGAACCCTATCTTATCATCTACAAAAAGAAATTACTATACCATTGTGGCATTCTTGACAGGTATGGAAGCTAAAAGGAGGAGTCCATCCTTTATTTCCTCAGTCAAGGCAACAAGTGGAGTTCTCAGATCCATACGAGTAATCAAATTTCCACAATGTTGGTTAACCAAACTCGTGTAGGCACGCCACACTACAACACACCCACGAATTTCTGACAACTGTGATAAGCTTGATGCTGTTGCACAAAGCTGCTCACACACTGAAAAGTAGGGCATTTATCAGTATAAACATCAATAAACTTTTGTGGCCATACTCTCACATATACATCACAAGAGGTGTTTCCAGACTCTGCCTGCATGAGGTTGCACCATGAGTGAGCCACATTGGAAAGACAGTCAGGTCAAAGAAATTCTTACTCCAGAGGAGTCCATATTTCCCTGTTACTGGTCTGTGGGACCTTGTAGCGGATAGGGGATGTGGTTTCAGTGCATTACACATGACAGATAGAGACTGAGTGTGAATGAATGTGGCCTTTTTTATCTGTTTTCATAGCACTACCTCGATGAAGCAGGGGGTAGTGATGCTGTTTCCAGTGGGGTGGGGTAGTGCTGAGAATGGATGAAGGCAAGCAAGTATGAATATGTAAATGTGTACACATACCGTGAATATCCTTACTAACCAGTCAACAACACAGTCATCCCTTTCTTAATAAATTCAACTGCAATACTATCCAAACCCGCTGCCTTGTCGGATTTCATCTTCCGCAAAGCTTTCACTGCCTCTTCTCTCTTAACCACACCATTTTCCCTGACCCCTCTAACTTTGCATACCACCCCAACCAAAACACCCAATACCTGCCACTTTATCATCAAGCACATTCAACAAACCTTCAAAATACTTACTCTATCTCCTTCTCACTTCATCACTACCTGTTATTACTTTCCCCCTTGACCCCTTCATCGATGTTCCCATTTGTTCTCTTGTCTTATGTATGTCATTTACCTCCTCCCAAAACATCTTTTCATTCACTCATATCATCCCTGGGGATAGGGGAGAAAGAATACTTCCCACGTATTCCCAGCATGTTGTAGAAGGCGACTAAAAGGGGAGGGAGCAGGGGGCTGGAAATTCTCCCCTCCTGTTTTTAATTTTCCAAAAGAAGGAAAAGAGAAGGGGGCCAAGTGAGGTTATTCCCTCTACGGCCTACCTCTCACCCCATATATTCTTAAGACCTTCCACAAAGCATCTCTATCAACGCTATCACATGCCTTCTCCAGATCCGTAAATGCCACATACAAATCCATCTGTTTTTCTAAGTATTTCTCCAACATATTCTTCAAAGTTAACACCTGATCCACACAACCTTTACCACTTCTAAAACCACAATGCATCTCCCCAGTCTGATGCTCTGTATGTGCTTTCACCCTCTTCATCAATACCCTCTCATACAACTTATCAGGTATACTCAACAAACTTATACCTATATAGTTTGAAAACAACTTTAACTCCTTTGCCTTTATACAATGGCACTATACATGCATTCTGCTAATCCTAAGGCATTTCACCATGATCCATACATACACTGAATATCCTTAGCAACAAATTGACAACACAATCATCCCCTTTCTTAATAAATTCAACAGCAATTTCATCCATTCCTGCTTGCCGCCTTGCTGCTTCTGCAAGGCTTTCATTATCTCTTCTCTCTTCACCAAACCACTCTTCATGACTCTCTCACTTTTAACATTCCTTCAAAATATTCAATCCATCTGCTCCTCACTTCATCACTACCTGTTATCACCTCCTCATTATGCCCCCTTCACCAGGTATAAATGCTAAACCAGAGTCATAAGAAGGAGTTTTTCCAAACCCAATGTGTCTCATCCCTTGCCTGAATGGCCTCAGAACAAGAATGGATTAGAAAAAGTGGTAGTACTGGAGAAATAGGGGATGTATACTTCCAATCCTACAGTGCCAAGGATAAGAGGTAAAAACAAATCCAGAATAAAATGAGAATGGTCACAGCAGTCAGGATTATGGGTAGGGTGGGTAATAATTTGCTCTAGATCATTGAGTATGGAAGGAGTTCAACCATTCCCTATGGTGAAAGTTGAATGTTTGATGGTATAGTAGTTCCACTGGTGTGTTCCGGGCCCTAAATATAAAAGACTGGAAGAAGGTGGATGGGCTAGAAATCAAATGACTGAGTAAAATGTGTCAGGTGAAGAGGGTTGATCATGTGTGCCTTTCCCTCTTCCTATAACCTTTCTACTTTTCAGAGTCAGGTCTACAAACACCTGCAGAGCCCTGATTAATATCTTCATCCTTTTTCTCTTACTCCTTCTTTTCACCTAAGATGGCCCTGACTATGGCATAATTTCCCTGTGCCATGTCAGAAAAAAAAAAAATCACCACCATGTTGTTCCTCCATCCATCCATTCATGTTACCCAAAACACACTGCTTCTTCATATACATGATCCTATACTGCCCTTTTAAGCTCTCTTCAGAAAGTATCTTTATCCATCTTTCCAATGTTACATAGCACAACAAAACATTTACTATTATTTTGCAACTAACATTTTTGAGGTGACACTTAAAAATAAAGGATCTTTTCAAACCACTCATGCTTCACTAACATTTTCACAACCCCTTCCACATTACTGTAATTTTCATATAATCTTACGTGCCTCATCTTGCACTATTTACTCCTTTCAATCTAACTTGTCTTAAAATATGCTGGACATACAGCTCATTAGTTACATATGAATATATTCCCAGTAAATATTTGTTTCGGCACTTGAATAAGAGCAAGCTCCTAATACAAAATGGTAGTTTTGGAAAGAGATTTGCTTATATGGCATACACCCCAAACGAATTAAGTGAGGTAATGCGCTACTAATTTTTGTACTTCTAGGTCTCTTTTTCTTTCATACATGCACACTATTTCCCACATAAGGAAGGTAGCATCGAGAACAGATGACAGTCTTAGAGGAAAAAAGGACCTCATTAGGCACTATTCTACATATCAAATTTTGTTGTGCACAATTGAGGCAACCACCTCCATAAGATTAAGGAAAAGGAAAAAAAACAGTAACCAGCACCGACTGCACCCGAAGACTTTTAACCTTTCATCACTTTAACCAAAGAGGATTATATCTCGACATTCATGATGATACTGGAACAGCAAATGTGGTTACTGCCATGGCGACTTCATCTAAAGGTATTTTCATAAAGTAGTACTAATGTAAACTGGGTGACTTGTTTAAACATTATGTAACTAGGTGACATCAAGTATCAGTCACTGGGATGATATGAAAGTCACTTTGTTAGTGTCTTCTTTACAAATATTTGATCAAATAGGTCTTACAATCTGTTATACCCACAGTTCAATTATAAGGTACACAACAATTCTGAGTAAATATCTATTTCTACACCTTGATAAAAACCAAGCTCTACATACATATCTGTACCCACAATTCATTTGACAAGTTCAGATAAATATAGCAACTAAAAAACACAAAAATTAAATATCACAAAAGAAAATCGAGTACACTACTGTGGCAGTACTTAAAAACCTTACCCCCTAAAAGGATTTCCATATCATCTTCGGAGAAGGAGTCAAAAGTCAGCTTTGACAAAATATGAGCAAACTGGGTAGAAAGCTCAACAGTCAGACGAAAAAGGGTAAATAAGGAATCCTTAACGAGCTGAAGATGACTTCCGTAGGTGTGTTCCCTAGAAAGTTGAGAAAATAGTAAATTATTATGTTTATTGAATGTAAAGACACACAAAACAGAATTTCAAGAATAATGATTTATCAAAACTGCAACTGTATGGACACATAAAAAAAATGTAGGTTTTGAGGGATGAAAAACTATTTCTCTACAATAAGCAAAGCTCTCTGCATGTGAGAAAGCACTTGCTCAGAAGGGGTAAAAACCAACTCACTCCCTAAATGAGATGAATTTACAATACTTCATCCCAACTGACCGTGACAAAATACATCAACTCAATTGATGCATATTTACAGGAACTTTACAATCATATTGTCATCTACCCAGGCTTATGACATCACAATGGAGCTGATATGATGGTATGTATATATATATATATACTCATGTACACTTCAATGTTGTACATAAGTTGACCCTTAACCTTCAACCAAAAATTTCTGATTATTTCATAAAACTCATGTTTAAGTCAACCCAAGCTTTTGTGGGATATACTGGACAAGCTGGTATCTGCCATATGCTCCTTACTCCTCTTCTAGACCCATCACAATGTGGAATAAATGTGGATATGTTGCATACTTTTACCCCTAGCCTGTTATTTCCACTTAATCCAGTTGTGTAAACCAATAGGTAAGTACTTTTTCAACTGTAGGAATTAAATCTGAGATTGCATCCACTTCCACTCACATGTTCAAAATTGTGGCAAATAAAACTGTTACCACAAGAAACCAAAATATCAAATTTAAGATTCACATCCCCAAAATCCTTATCTATATGGCTTGTATTACAACACAAATGGTCATTCATTTAAGATTATTTTGTGAAGTCCTAACATAAATTTTATACTGATTTCTTTTTACTTGTTTGCCATTTGCAATAGCAAGGTAGTGCCAGGAACAGATGAAGAAAAAATTCACATGCATTTTCTGGCTGTCATGGTAAATGCACTAAAACCACAACCCCCTATCCACAACCAAGCCTCATAAACCTTCCCGTGTTTCCCCAGCTGCTTCATACATCCTGATTCAATCTAATAACAGCACATCACACCCTGTTTACCACATCACTCCATTTCACTCTATCCCATGACTGTTTTTCACCCTCCCGCATGTTCAGGCCCCAAACACTCACAATCCTTTTCACTCTGTCCCTCCATCTTCAATTTGGTCTGTGCCTTCTCCTTGTCCCCTCCAATTCTGACACACATATCCTCTTTGTCAAATTCTTCTCACACATTTTCTCCACATGTCCAGTCCATTTCAGCACACTCTCTTTAGCTTTCTCTACCACAGTCTTCTTATTACCACATCTCTCTCTTACCTAATCATCATTTACTCAATCGACCCTCCTCACACCATGAACTGTTCTCAAACACATCATTTGCAACACATTCACCCTCTTCAATACATTCTCATCTATAGCTCATGTCTCACATCCATACAACATTAAAGGGACTGTCATACCTTTAAACACGGGCATTTTTGCCCTCCCAGGTTGACCTCTCTTTCCATACATTTCCTTAGTATCTTCTGTGAATTTTGGTATCTTACAATGCAGCCCATTATCATTAATACATATGAGAATTAGAACCAAGCCCAAGCCTGATCCCTGCGGCTCACCTCTTCTTACATCTAACTATTCTGAATCTTGACCATGAATCACAACTCTTTGTTTATGGCCAGTCAACCACTTTCCTATTCACAGAAGTACAACCCCATCAACACCATAAAACTTCTGCTAGTAACATTTGATGCAGAACCTTAAAGAGTGCATTTTGTAAATCTAGTAATGCGACATAAATGGCTATATGACATCATGCACGCTGATTATATCATAGAAGGAATCAAGTACTTAGATTTGTCAGACATAAGCAAATCCCTTGAAACAACCATGCTGAGAAATGTCTATCAAGTGGTGGTCCTCTAAATGGTGACCAATTTTGTCTTGAATATTGATTTCCATAAGTTTTCCAACTATAGACATTAAGCAATCAAGGGCTTCACTAAACTTACATATTAGAACTTCAATCATCATATGAAAAGCATTTCAAAACTTTTGCATTTACTGTAAACAGTCTGTTGTCTAACCTATCTTTGCAGTGGTCCAAAGAGAGATTAATGATGTACTGTACAATTTGTGGCAGGTTCCTCACATTCTCAAAACTAATTCTTTCTGCCTGTAGCAGAAACTGTATTGCCAGGTTACTGCACTCTACCACTAGAATGCATTGCTGTAGGAGGAAAAAACATACACAAATTAGAAATTTCTAAATACCAGCTATACATTCAACTACAGTAAATATGAAATCAGTAACATAGTTCTGCATAATATAGCTTGTAGAAGCACTTTCAAAGTGAAGTTAATACTCCACATTCATACAAATTTATAGATATCAAAACCTGCCCCACCACTGCTCTTCCACCTTTCTAACTAAAGCTTAAAGAGCAAAAGTAACTCATGTGGGTAATCAATTCATCTGCTGAGTGTTCTAATTCAAATGATTCCCTGGAAACTACAAAGACATAATAAACATAAAAAAAAATATGTAGGTTCTAAACAGTAAAAAAAACATTTCTCTATTGTAGATAGTACTTTATGGGCATCTGAGAGAACAACTATCCAGTGAGAGGTTAAAACACCAATTTTCATCCCAATAAATAAGGCATAATCCCTCTAATCTGACAGTCATAAAACATATAAGGCCAACAAATGCTTGATAAAAGGACTCCAACAGCCATACAGCAACAAATCATGGTACAGAGGTGAGGAAGGACCTAATGACCTCTTTCTGACATTCTTTCACTAACTGCTAGAGAACGTGCCTTTGGCATGTTACTGTATAAAATATTAAAAAAACTTTGCAAAGAAAACAAAAAAGTAAGATAAGCAACAGGAAATGGATATTCATGGGCCTTTTTCTAAAGTAAAGAAGCATTTTTTCACCCTTCCAAAGCAACATTTCTACCCTGCAGATAGAGTCCTATGACTAACTGAAAATATACCTAAATGAAAAAGGAGGTACTTCTTATGAAGAAAGTATCTTGTTGATAAAGGCTTAAACATACCTCGAAGAACAAAAAAATTTGTATGAGAAACTTTGGACTTGCATTAATCTTACCCAAAATTGATGAACATCAATTCTCATTCATTCTTGTGCCCAAAGTAAAGGAATTTTATCAACCATACTTTTATAATCTTAAAGCTTAAGGAGTAGACTTTTCCTAAGAAAACATTCTGGAACCATATTTCTTATAAAAGGTTAACAGACAATGAAAAATCCAAACCTCTGATATCTGTGACATTAGGAAGGTACAGGTGTCCTTAAAAAATAGTATCACAAAAACTTACTTCCCAGGTTAAAAATAATGTTAAGTGCCATGGATAAAGGCTTCTGTGATTCACTCTTACATGAAGCAATAGTGCTACAGATTTAGTCACAACAGACTGATCAAAATCTAACAAAAATGCCTGAATGGGCAACCAAATTGCTTGGCAGTGTATGCAAGGGCCAACATTAAGTACAAGATCATTTGTTCAGTGTTCTTGAAACTTTCTTTTGAGCATTTCTTTGAAAAAAATCAAATGAAAATATTCTAACATACACAAGTTGACACTGGATCTTTTTCTTTTTCAAGTGACTAACATGGCATAGGCAAAAGAATCCCTAATCACGGTCATCTAACTAAAGAGGAAACAGGGTATGAGAATAAGAAAGATGCAATTAATGAGAGTTCCTAAGGTGTTTCTGTTTTAAGGAAAGATAGAGTTATACCACGAGCAATTGGTTTCCACACAGAAGTATGGAAAGCAACATGCCATGGGTCTTGGCCTTAACGGCAGGAACATATGCACACACCTCATGAGAGCAGTTCCTGAAATAATACCTACAGAAGAGAAAGAAGACTATAAAAATCACATCACTGGAGTCAATCAAAATGCCTCACACCACATATTGTCCTCAAACATTCCATTTCCAACACATCCACCCTGTTCTGCACAGCTTTATCTATAACCCATGCCTTGCATCCATATAATAATGCTGGGACTACTGTACCTTCAAACATACCCATTTTTGCCCTCCAGATAACGATCTCTCTTTCCAAATATTCATCAGTGCTCCCACCCTCTGACTCACTTCCACTTTCATGGTTCCATTCACTGCCAAGTCCACCCCCAAGTATCTGAAATACTTCACTTCTTCCAAGTTTTCTCCTACACCTCAACTAGCCTGCCCCTCAACCCTGCTTAAGCTAATAACCTTGCTTTTATTCACATTTACTCTCAACTTCCTCCTTTCAAGCTCCTACCTAATGCTCCTAATGACTACTCCTATTTAATGCTCCAACCTAATGATCCCACCTCCTTCTACCTAATGTTTCTACCTGATGCTCCTACCTAACATTTCTATCTATTGCTTTTAACATTTTGTCAAAGGTAGGGCCAGTACACATCGCTCACCACAGGAAAATCTAGAGCTACAAAGAGTGAGCTGTGTGAGTTAAGAGTTGTCAGGTGTTATGAGTGTAAAGGAGAGATTGTATGTTTGAAGAGAGAATGCTGGCAATCCGTGAGTGGGTGAGGCACAAAGAAAAGACAGCTACCTGGGTCAGAGGAGTGCTACTTGACAACTTGTGTAATTATCAAAGAATGACAGTTAACAGTATTGACAGAAAGTAATTGACTACATTATTTTCTTTCACAGTTATCAGTCAATTAAAGTGAAACTTTGTATTTATTTGAAACGCACAAAAAATATTTGTATGACATTATGGTGGCCATAAATAAATTCTCACAAAAATTATGTCATGCTGGATTTGTCATTTATGTAGTTGTATAATTTATGAAAGTATGCACTTTGTGTATACATAACATGAGCATATTATGGTGGCCATAAACTCATTTTTATATACAATGTCATGTGTTGAACTTTCTGAACTCATTTTTTTTCAGCTGTATCACTAATTACAGTACTAAATCTAATTTGCTACTGATGCCAACACACAGCGTAAATATCCTGGAAAGAGAAAGCAATTAAAATCAAATTAGAATGTTAATGAGTAATATCCATGAAACACTTCCCAGCTTTTCATACAAGGTGGAGTTTGTTAATCTCAGAAAACTACAACTTTTGACGTGCAATATTCCCATAACCATGATCTGGTGCAATATAAAATGAGCCAAAATGCATCAAATTACTTACCTGAAGTAACTCATTGACCTGATCCACATTTTCCTTCACTTTCCTTTTACAGTCTTGCAAAAATTCATCAAAAGCAGTCTTCAGGCAAGGAACAGCAGCATCAAAGAAATCAAATGCATTCTTATC
>JAUUDY010553349.1:0-10367 GCA_032361765.1 Panulirus inflatus | reverse complement strand
ATATTAAGAATGAGACATAAGATATAAACAATAATACACATGATATAAGACATAAGACATAAGACAGGAGATATAAGACAAAGAATGAGACAAAAGATATAGACAATAAGATACATGATATAAGAAATAAGACAGAAGATATAAGACATAATGAATGTGACAAGATGTAAACAATAAGACATATGATATAAGACATAGGACATAAAGCAGGAGATATAAGACATAAAGAATGACACATAAGATACAAACAATAAGACAATTGATATTAGACATAAGACATACGACAGGAGATATAAGACATAAAAATGAGACATTAGATATAAACAATAAGACACATGATCTAAGACATAAGACAGGAGATAAAAGACATGAAGAATGAGACATAAGATATAAACAATTAAACACATGATATAAGACATAAAACAGGAAATATAAGATATAGAGGAGACAAGATATAAACAATAAGACACATGACATAAGATATAAGACAGGAGATATTAGACAGAAAGAATGAGACATAAGATATAAACAATAAGACACATGACATAAGATATAATACAGGAGATATTAGACAGAAAGAATGAGACATAAGATATAAACAATAAGACACACGATATAAGATAAATCATAAGACAGGAGATATAAGACAAAAGACATGACAGAAGATATAAGACATGAAGAATGAGACGTAAGATATAAACAATAAGACACATGATATAAGACATAAGACATAAGACAGGAGATATAAGACATAAAGAATGAAGCATAAGACATAAACAATAAGGCACATGATATGAGACATAAGAGGAGACATAAGACATAAAGAATGAGACCTAAGATATAAACAATAAGACACATGATATAAGATATGAGGCATAAGACAGGAGATATATCACATAGAAAATGACGCATAAGATAAAAACAATAAGACACATGATATAAGACATAAAACAGAAGATATAAGGCATAAAGAATGACACAAAAGATATAAACAAAAAGACACACTTTATAAGACATAAGACTTAAGAGGTGATAAAGACAGAAATAATGATATATAAGATACAAAACAATAAGACACATGATATATGACATGATTTATAAGACAGGAGATATAAGACATAAAGAATGAGACATGATGTATAAACAATAAGACACATGATATAAGATATAAGACAGGAGATGTAAGACATAAAGAATGAGACATAAGATATAAACAATAAGACATGATATGAGACATGAAACAGGAGACATAGACATAAAGAATGAGACATAATGTATAGACAATAAGACACATGATATAAGACATAACACGTAAGACAATAGATATAAGACATAAAGAATGAGACATAAGATATGAATAATAACACATATCATATAAAACACAAGACATAAGACAGGAGATATAAGACATAAAGAATGAGACATAAGACATAAACAATAAGACACATGATATACGACAAAAGACATAAGACAGGAGATGTAAAACATAAAGAATGAGACAGGATATAAAAATAAGACACATGATATAAGACATAAGACAGGATATATAAGATATAAAGAATGAGGCATAAGTTATAAACAATAAGACACAATATAGAATACAAAAGACAGGAGATATAAGAAATAAAGAATGAGACATAAGATATAAACAATAAGACACAGGATATAAGACATAAGACAAAAGACACGAGATATAAGACATAAAAAATGAGACGTGATATGTAAACAATAAGACACATGAGATAAGACATGAGGCCGGAGATATAAGACATAAGAGACATAAGATGTAAACAATAAGACACATGATGTAAGACATAAGGCATAAGACACATGATATAAGACATAAGACACAAGACAGGAGATATAAGACATAAAGAGACATAAGATGTAAACAATAAAACACATGATATAAAACAGGACAACCCTGAGCACATGTGGAGAAGGATAGGACAACCCTGAGCACATGTGGAGAAGGGGAAGACAACTGGTAGCTTGTATGGAGAAGGGTAGGAGAAACCTTAAGTACGTGTGTAAAAGGGTAGGACAACCGTGAGAACGTGAGGAGAAGGATAGGACAACCCTAAACATATGTGTAGAAGGGTAGGAGAGCCCTGAGCACGTGTCAAGAAGGGGAAGACAACCCTACCAGTGTATGTTAATCCCTGTTGTTAACTCTACCTGTGTATGTTACTCCCTGTTATTAACTCTTCCAGTATACGTTAATCCCTGTTATTAACGCTACCAGTGTATGTTCATCTCTGTTATCAGATATGACAGTGAATGTTCATCCCTGTTATTAACTCTACCAGTGTATGTTCATCCCTGTTATCAACTTTGCCAGTGTATGTTCATTCCCGTTGTTAAGTCAAATAGTATATGTTAATCGTTGTTATTTACTCTACCAGTGCATGTTAATCCCTGTTATTAACTCTACCAGTGTACGTTAATCCTTGAGATTAACTCTACCAGTGTATGTTAATCCTTGAGATTAACTCTACCAGTGTGTGGTAATCCCTTTTATCAACTCTACCAGAATATGTTAATCCCTGTTATCAACTCTACCAGTGTATTTTCATCCCTGTTGTTAACTCTACCAGTATGTGTTAATCCCCGTTATCAGCTTTACTAGTGTATGTTCATCCCTATTATTAACTCTACCAGTGTATGTTCATCCCTGTTGTTAACTCCACACGTGTATTTTAATCCCTGTTGTTAACTATACCAGTGTATGTTAAGCCCTGCTATATAGCTCTACCAGTGTATGTTAATCCCTGTTATTAACTCTACTAGTGTATGCTAATCCCTGTTATCAACTCTACCAGTTTATGACCATCCCTGGTGTGAAGTCTACCAGTGTATGTTAATCCCTGTTGTTAACTATACCCGTGTATGTTAATCCCAGTTATCAACTATACCAGTGCATTTTCCTCCCTGTTTTTAACTCTACCAATGTACGTTAATCCCTGTTATCAATCCCAGTGTTTAATTCTACCAATATACGTTCATTCTTGTTGATAACTCTACCAGTATATGTAATAACTGTTATTAACTCAACCAGTGTATGCTAATCCCTGGTGTTAACTCTACCAGTGCACGTTCATCCCTGTTGTTAACGCTACCAGTGTATGTCAATCATTGTTATTAACTCTACCAAAGTATGCTAATTCCTGTTGTTAAATCTACCAGTGTATGTTAGACCCTTTTGTTAACTGTACCAGTGTATGTTAATCCCTGTTATGAACTCCACCAATGTATGTTAATCCCTGTTATTGCCTCTACCAGTGTAAGTTAATCCCTGCTGTTAACTACCAGTGTATGTTAATCCCTGTTATTAACTCTACAAGTTTATGTTTATCCCTGTTATAAATCAATTAGTGCATTGTATCCCTGTGCTAACTCTACCAGTGTATGTTAATCCCTATTGTTAAATCTACCAATGTATGTTAATCCTTGTTATTTCCTCTACCAGTGTATGTTCATCCCTGTTATTAACTCTACCAGTGTATGTTTATCCTTGTCATTAACTCTACCACTGCAAGTTAATCTCTGTTCTTAACTCTACCAGTGCTTGTTAACCCCTGTTATTAACTCTACCAATGTATGCTCTTCCCTGTTATTAACTCTACCAGTGTATGTTCATCCCTGTCGTTAACTCTACCTGTGTAAGTTAATCTCTGTTGTTAACTCTACCAGCACTGGCTAATCCCTGTTATTAACTCAAACAATTTATGTTCATCCCAGTTATTAACTCTACCTGTCTATGTACATCCCTGATGTAAACTCTACCAGTGTACGTTATTCCCTGTTGTTAACTCTACCATGTTAATCCCTGTAATTACCTCTACCAGGATATGTTCATTCCTGTTGTTTAGTCCACCAGTGTATATTAATCCCTGTTATCAACTCTACAAGTTTATGTTAGTCCCTGTTATCAACTCTACCAGTATATATTCATCCCTCTTGTTAACTCTACCTTTGTACGTTAATCCCCGCTATCAAGTCTACCAGTGTATGTTATCCCTGTTATTAAGTCTACCAGTGTATGTTAATCCCAGCTTCTAACTCTACCAGTGTGTGTTCATCCCTGATGTTAACTCTACCAGTGTGTGTTCATACCTGTTGTTAACCATTATAGTGTATGTTAATTCCTGTTATTAACTACCAGTGTATGTTAATCCCTGTTATAAAATCTACCAGTGTATGTTAATCTCTGTTATTATCTCTACCAGTGTATGTTAATCACTGTTATTAACTCTATCAGCGTATTTTATCTCTGTTATTAACTCCATTAGAGTATGTGAATCCATATTGTTAACTCTAACAATGTATGCTAATCCCTTTTATATACTCTACCAGTGTATGTTAATCCCTGTTATCAACTCTACCAGTGTATATTAATCAATGTTATCAACTCTACCATTGTATGTTCATCCGTGCTGTTAACTCTACCGGTATATTTCAATCCCTCTTATTGATTCTAACAGTATATGTAATCACTGTTATTAACTCTACCAGTGTATGTTCATCACTGTTTTTAACTCTCCCAATGTATGTTCATCCCTGGTGGTATTAACTCTACCAGTGTATGCTCATCCCTGTTGTTTTTTCATCGTTGTTGTTAACTCGACAAGTGTACGTTAATCCCTGCTATAAACTATACCAGTGTATGTTAATCCCTGTTATTAGCACTACCAGTGTATGTTAATCCCTGTTTTTAACTCTACCAATGCATGTTAATCCCTGTTATTAACTCTACCAGTGTATGTTCATCCCTGTTGTTAACTCTAACAGTGTATGTTAATCCTGGTTATTAATAATAACAGTGTATGTTATTCCTGTTGGTAACTATAGCAGTGTATATTAGTCCCTGTTATTAACTCGATCAGTATATGTTAATCCCTTTTATTAACTGTAACAGTGAATGTTCATCCCTGTTGTTAATTCTACCAGAATATGTTAATCCCCATTATCAGCTCTACCAGTGTATGTTAATCCCTGTTAATAACTCTACCAGTGTATGTTATTCCCTGTTTTAACTCTGCCAGTGTATGTTAATCCGTGTTATTAACTTTACCAATGTATGCTAATCCCTGTTATTAACTCTACCAATATAAGTTCATCCATGTTGTTAACTCTAACAGTGTATGTTAATTCCTGTTATAGACTCTACCAGTGTATGTTAGTCCCTGTTGTTAACTCTACCAATATATGTTAATCCCTGTTATTAACTCTACCATTGTATGTTAATAACTGTTATTAACTCTACCATTGTATGTTAATCCCTGTTGTTAACTCTACCAGTGTATGTTAATCCCTGCTGTAAACTATACCTGTGTTTAACAATAACTGTTATTAGCGCTACCAGTGTATGTCAATCCCTATTGCTTAATCTACCAGTGTATGTTAATCCCTGTTGCTAAATCTACCAGTGTATATTAATCCCTGTTGTTAAGTCTATCATTGTAGGTTATTCCATGTTATTAACTCAACCAGTGTATGTTTATCCCTGTGATAAACTCTACCAGTGTGTGTTTATCCCTTTTATGAACACTACCACTGTATGTTAATCCTTGTTATTAAATCTACCAGTATATGTTCATCCCTGTTGTTAACTCTACCAATGTATATTAATCCCTGTTATTAACTCTACCAGTGTATATTAATCCCTGTTATTAACTCTACCAGTGTATGTTAATCGCAGTTATTAACTCTACCAGTATATGTTAATCCTTGTTATTAACTCAACCAGAGTATGTTCATCCCTGTTATTAACTGCACCAATGTATGTTCATCATGTTATTAACTCTACCAGAGTATGTTAATTCCTGTTATTAACTCTACCATTGTATTTTCATCCCTCTTATTAACTCTATCAGTGTATATTCATCCCTTTTATCAACTCTGCCAGTGTATATCAGTCCCTGTTATAAACTCTACCAGTGTATGTTCATCCCTCTTATCAACTCTAAGATTGTATGTTAATCCCTGTTATTAACCCTACTAGTGTATGTTCATCCTTGTTATCAACTCTTCCAGTGTATGTTCATCCCTGTTATTAACTCTACTAGTGTATATTCATCCCACTTGTTAACTCTACCAGTGTATGTTAATCCCTATTATTAAGTCTAACTTTGTATAGTAATCCCTGTTATTAACTCTACCAGTGTATGTTAAACCCTGATATTAACTCTATCAACGTATGTTCATCTCTGTTGTTAACTCTACCAATGTATGCTAATGCCTTTTATTAACTCTATCAGTATGTGTTAATCCCTTTCATAAACTCTACCAGTGTATGTTCATTCCTGTTGTTAACTCTACTATTGTATGTTAATCCCTGCTATTAACTCTACCAGTATATGGTAGATTACCAGTGTATGGTAATCCCTGTTACTAACTCTACCAGTGTATGTTCATCTCTGGTGTTAAGTCTGCCAGTGTATGTTAATCCCTGTTGTTAACTCTACCAGTGTATGTTAATCCCTGATATTAACAATATTAGTGCATGTTAATCACTATTATTACTCTACCAGTATATCTTCATCCCTATTGTTAACTCTACCAGTGTATCTTAATCCCTTTATCAAATGTACCATTATATGTTAATCCCTTTCATTGACCCTACCAGTGTGTGTTATTCCCTGTTATCAAGTCTACCAGTGTATGTTAATCCCTGTTATCAACTCTACCATTATATAATCCCTGTTATAAACTATACCACTGTATGTTCATCATTCTTATTAGTTCTACCAGTGTATGTTCATCCGGGTTGTAAACTCTACCAGTGTATGTTAATCCCTGTTATTAACTCTACCATTATATAATCCCTGTTATAAACTATACCACTGTATGTTCATCATTCTTATTAACTATACTAGTGTATGTTCATCCATGGTGTTACGTTTACCCCTGTACGTAAATCCCTGGTGTTAACTCTATCAGTGTATGTTAATCCCAGTTATTAACTCTACCAGTGTATGCTCATCCCTGTTGTCATCTCTACCAGTGTATGTTAATCCCTGTTATAAATTCTACCAGTGTATGTTAGTCCCTGTTGTTAACTCTACCAGTGTATGTTAGTCCCTGTTATTAGCATCAGTATACGTTAATCCCTCTCATTACTCTCCCAATGTATGTTAGTCCCTGTTATTAACTCTAACAGTGTATGTTAATCCCTGTTATAACTCTAGCAGTGTATGTTCATCCCTGTTATCAACTTTGCCAGTGAATGTTCATCCCTGTTATTAACTCTACCAGTGTATGTTCATCCCTGTTATCAACTCTGCCATTGTATGTTCATTCCTGTTGTTGATTCTAATAGTATATGTTAATCATTGTTATTAACTCTATTAGTGTATGTTAATCCATGTTAATAACTCTACCATCATATGTTAATCCCTGTTTTTAACTCTACCATTGTACGTTAATCCCTGTTATTAACTCTACCAGAGTATGCTAATCCCTGTTATCAACTCTACCAGTGTATTTTCGTCCCTGTTGTTAACTCTACCAGTGTATGTTAATCCCTGTTATTAACTCTACTAGTATATGTTACTCCCTTTTATCAACTCTACCAGTCTATGTTAATTCCTGTTATCAACTCTACCAGTGAATGTTCATCCCTGTTATTAAACAACCAGTGTACGTTAATCCCTGTTATTAAATCTGCCACACTATGTTCATCCATGTTATCAACTCTACCAGTGTATGTTTACCTCTGTTGTTAACTCTACCAGTGTATGTTCATCCATGTTGTTAACTCTACCAGTGTATAATCATCCCTGTTCTTAACTCTACCAGTGTATGTGTTAATCCCTGATATTAATTCTACTTGTGTATGTTAATACCTGTTATTTACTCATTCAGTGTATGTTCTTCCCTATAGTTAACTCTACCAGAATATGTGAATCCCTATCTTTAACTCTACCATTGAATGTTAATCCCTTTTATTAACTCTACCAGTGTATGTTAATCCATGTTATCAACTCTACCAGTGCAGGTTCATCTTTGTTTTTAACTCTACCATTGTATATCAATGCCTGTTATTAACTCTACCAGCGTATGTTAATTCCTGCTATTAACTCTACCAGTGTATGTTCATCTCGGTTATAAACTCTACCAGTGTATGTTCATCCCTGTTATTAACTCTACCAGTGTATGTTAATTATTGTACCAGTGTATGTTCATCCCTATCATCAACTCTACCAGTATATGTTCATTGTTGTTGTTTACTCTACAAGTTTATGTTAATCCCTATCATCAACTATACCAATGTATGATAATCCCTGTTGTTAATTCTACCAGTGTATGTTTATCCCTGTTATTAGCTCTACCAGTGTTTGATCATCCCCTGTGGTAAGTCTATTAGTGTATCTTAATCCTTCTTGTTAACTCTACCAGTGTATGTTAATCACTGTTGTTAACTACCAGTGTATGTTAATTTCTGTTATTAATACTAACAGTGTATGTTAATCCCTGTTGTTAACTCTACCAAGGTAGTCCCTGTTACTAACTCTATCAGTATACGTTAATCGCTGTTATTAATTCTACCAGTGAATGTTCATCCCTGTTTTTAACTCTACCAGTGTATTTTAATCCCCGGTATTAGCTCTACCGGTGTATGTTAATCCCTGTTAATAACTCTACCATCGTATGCTAATCCCAGTTTTTAACTTTACCATTGTATGTTAATCCCTGTTATTAATTCTACCAGTGTATGTTTATCCCTGTTGTTAACTCTACCGGAGTATTTTCGTCCCTGTTGTTAACTCTACCAGTGTATGTTCATCCCTGTTGTTAACTCTACCAGTGTATGGTAACCCCTGTTATCAACTCTACCAATATATGATCATCCCTGTTGTTAACTCAACCAGTGTATGTTAATCCCTGTTATAAACTTTACCAGTGTATGTTAGTTCCTGTTTTTAACTCTACTAATGGATGTTAATTCCTGTTATTAACTCTACCAGAGTATGTTAATGACTGTTATTAACTCTACCAGTGTATGTTAATCCCTATTGTTAACTCTACCAGTGTACGATAATCCCTGTTGTTAACTATATCGGTGTATATCAATCACTATCATTAACTTTACCAGTGTATGTTAATCCCTGTTGTTAAATCTACCACTATGATAATCCCTGTTGTTAAGTCTACTAGTGTATGTTAATTCCTGTCATTAACTCTACCAGTGTATTTTCATCCCTGTTATTGACTCTACCAGTGTATGTTAATCACTGATGTTAACTTTACAAGTAGTACTTGTTCATCCCTGTGTTAACTCTACCAGTGTATGTTCATCCCCGGGGATAACTCTACCAGCTTATATTAATCCCTGTTGTTTAGTCTACCAGTGTATGTTTATCCCTGGTGTTAACTCTACCAGTTTAAGTTAATCAATGTTGGTAACTCTACCGGTGTATGTTAGTCCCTAATATTATCTCTACCAGTGTATGTTAATCACTATTATCAACTCTACCAATGTATGTTAATCCCTGTTATTAACTTGACCGGCGTATGTTAATCACTGTTGGTAACTCTACCAATGTATGTTAATCCGTTATTGATTCTACCAGTTTATGCTATCCCGTTTATCAACTCTACCAGTGCATGTTAATCCCTGTTATGTTAAATCCTGTTATCAATTCTACCAGTTTATGTTAATTCCTGTTATTAACTGTACCAGTGTATGCTCATCCCTGTAATTAGCTATACTAGTGTATGTTCATCCCTGGTGTTAAGTCTACCTGTGTATGATAATCCCTCTTGTTTACTCTACCAGTGTATGTTAATCCCTGTTATCAACTCTACCAGTGTATGTTCATTCTTGTTGTTAGCTCTACCAGTGTAGGTTAATCCCTGTTATTAATACTTACAGTGTATGTAAGTTAACTCTACTGGGTATGTTAGTCCCTGTTATTAACTCTATCTGTATACATTAATCCCTGTTATTAACTGTAACAGTATATGTTCATCCCTATTGTTAACTCTACCAGTGTATGTTAATCCCTGTTAAATCTACCAGCGTATGTTGATCCCTGTTCTTAACTTTACCAATGTATGTTAATCCCTGTTATTAACTCTACCAGTGTACGTTCATCCCTGCTGTTAATTCTACCAGTTTATATTCATCCCTGTTGTTAAATATATCGGTGTATATCAATCACTATCATTAACTTTACCAGTGTATGTTAATCCCTGTTGTTAAATCTACCGCTGTGATAATCCCTGTTATTAAGTCTACCAGTGTATGTTAATCCCTGCTATTAAATCAAACAGTGTATGTTAATCCCTGTCATTAACTCTACCAGTGTATTTTCATCCCTGTTATTGACTCTACCAGTGTATGTTAATCACTGATGTTAACT
>JAUUDY010553238.1:0-10368 GCA_032361765.1 Panulirus inflatus | reverse complement strand
CCCGCTGGTTGTCGTTGAAGGTGCCACACAGGCCTGCAGTCAGCCCTCGCATCTGAGCCATAGCGTCTATGTGCACATTATACAAGCCATCCCACCAAACTTCCAGACCATAATTCTTCAGTTCAACTGAAAAATTTAGTCACCTTATTCTTCTTGACGTAGTAATGGGAAATATTTATCACAATGAAACAGTGAAGCTCCGGTGATAGTGAAGCCCTGGTAAATAGTGAAACAGTGAAGCCCTGGTAAATAGTGAAACAGTGAAGCCCTGGTAAATAGTGAAATAGTGAAGCCCTGGTAAATAGTGAAATAGTGAAGCCCTGGTAAATAGTGAAATAGTGAAGCCCTGGTAAATAGCCCTCTCTCTGACATTCCATTTCTGTTCACGTCTGCAAAACTCATTTCATCCCATCTTCTGATACCACAAGCATCCCCAAGATAACGAATCCTATAGTTCTTAGTTCTATTCCACGTCCACGTTTGTTCAATTCCATATCAACTTTTGCTCTTTTCTATGCCCTCGCTTCACACCCATGCATTATACAAATGCAGCTTCGGTAATCTCTGAATGAAATGGAAAATACCACAATTCCTGACCAGGTGTATCAGCTGGTTGTTGGAAGTAAGACATGGCACTGAGTACCGAGCAGTGAATTACCTTTGATAAAGACACTGGAAGCAGATTTGATGTACACATCATTGATGGGAACAGGTAGCTTCGTGATCTCCACTCCATTAATTGTGATCTGCTTGCCCTGCTTGAGGTGGATCACTGTGCCTTTCACACGCACAGTCACTGACCTGGTGCACGATGGAAACTTGCGCAACTGTGCTACTGGGTACTTCCTACCCTGTAAGAGTTGTGAACCATTAATGTCGTAAGGAGAAGGAAGATTACACTGTCAACAGGTGCGAATGGTAATGAGGAGGGAGGGGGAATGGCCACCATGATGCAAGTGATAGATTATGTCTTGAGAAAGATGGGAGTTATAACTCTCAATGGCAAGAGTACTGGTAACATTCTGACTATTATTGGAAAAGGAGGGAAAAGGAAATTTCTTCTGCGACCACCGAAAATGGTCTATGCATCTGGATTGGGTCTAGATTTTAAGGTAATGAAGCAGAACCTGGTAAGCAGAGTTAATTCATCAAGTACATGACTTAAATGTATTTTTCTTGCAGACAGAAAGCCACATGGAGTTCTTTTTCCATTATTCACCACCAAACTGTGAATATACGTAATCACCATGTCCCAAACCTATTTCTTTACACAACCACTGGTAATGCTATAGTCCTAATACATTTCATATTTGCGCATCGCAAAAATTTACTGACTATACGAAAACATTACCTCCTGACGCTAAAAAAAAAAAAAAAGCTCTCTTTGGCATTAATTCTGAACACAATACATGAACCTTAACATTTGTGATCACTGTGCATTCTGATGATATTGCATGGAACATCACCGACTGGCTATACGTTCGTTATTGCTATGTCCCGGATGTGATGATATGAAGTGCTGTGATACCTTGGTTTGGTGACGAGGGACCAGGATGATAACAGTATGTGGGTACGAGGGACCAGGATGATAACAGTATGTGGGTACGAGGGACCAGGATGATAACAGTATGTGGGCACGAGGGACCAGGATGATAACAGTATGTGGGCACGAGGGACCAGGATGATAACAAGTCTGTATGTGAACAGTTCTGAAGCTCAACATGATAACGGAGGTTCTCGGGTACACACCTTCTGGAATCCCCCGTAACAGGGGACATTCTCGGCCTGGATGGTGACGTTCTGCGTCTGCACCAGGTAGTAAGAACACTTGCCCATGAAGTCGTAGCTGCGTCCATCGAAGGTTCTGTAGTGAGGGTCACCAGCAGCAGTACAACGAGACTTGCACTTCACATTCTTACATTCCCACTCACCTCCACCACACTTGCTGTTGAAAAGACGTTTGTATTAAGACGAAGTCAACCTTACTTGCATGCACCCGAACGACACCATCTGTTTAACTTTGTATCATGGTAACATCTGAATCTATGTCTGCATTTACAGTTACCTCTCTTGGGCTGTTCCATGTTTACACTGATCTGTTATTGTGGCATCATATTCGCATCTTTATGATATGAATGTAATCATCTTAAGTTAGCCACAGCAGGAACAGCTAACTATACTGTCTATACAGTAGCCTCAGCAGGAACAGCTAACTATACTGTCTATACAGTAGCCTCAGCAGGAACAGCAATGCTGTTTACACCACAGATGCAGCAGGCACACAGGTACACTGCACATGATGTTAAGTGCTACCCAGTAAGCCTGATGATAACCTGGCTACGCTGCTCACATATTGCTAAGCCCAGCTGGCGTCATGGCTGGAGCTAGTGAGAGTTCCTACGAGTACCCATCAGCCCTCCGAGCCACAGATGCAAGCTTAGGTTGCCTTTATTTCATGTGACTCACCATTCTTTACAGTCCTTAAACATGGTTTCCCCGGGGTTGTATTCCTTGTTGTGATGGGTACAGGGGCAGTCCTTGGTAGGGATACAGAGGCCCCTGTGCAACACCAGGCCTTCAGGACAGTCACAACCCTCCACACAGAAGTCAGGACGAACGTTGGCAGTTGGTTGGCCGCACCTAGGTTGGATGGCTGACATGCAGGGGTTGTACACCTTGCCCGTACCACACTCCATCGCTGCACATGTCAACAAGAACCAAAAAAAGAAAATGACATCTATCTGTAACTTTATTGTGGCGTGGCATAATTCCGTCTCATTATATAAAAACTAGGATACCTGTAAGTCTATAATGAATGTTGGGGTTAATTGCTTTCGGAAGCTAACTATTACATGACAAATATACGTGGAATAAAAGTGTTTTACCCATTTTAGATAATGAAGACGATTTGCACGAGGGAAATGTATGAAAGCTTGTAAGAGCAGTCATTGTTCTATGGTGGGAGAGCAGTACTACGAGAGTAAAAGCAGACCCTGCATATCTCTGGGTGATGCGAAGGAACCGACATCCAGATGGTACGCAGAATGTAAACATTGCGGGTATGTGGCAAGCTTAGTCTTACCTCGGCTGTAACTGACTGGGTGATGGTTGGGAACGCACAGTAATGGAGCAGGTTTAATGTACACCTCCCCAAGTTATATGACATTAGTACAGCCTTTTCATTATAGTCGTTGTCTTTGGTAAACACTTGGAACAGTCAGATAATAAGAACTAAATGAAGAGAAGAAAGTTGACATTCAGGATGACCGGACTGAAAAGTGATCAAAAGGTTGAGGGAAAATGTTTACGTGAGACAAGAGGTTCTTAAATAACGATAGTACTGCACACCTTACCCTGTGGAGGGGGACCTACAGCCTTAGAACAATAAACAAACACGACCCCAAACTACATTTACAAAACAGGAAATGTCTATGAAGGGGATATGTACAGATGATGGAACACAACAGTACAATGTACATATAAAACTGAAGAATACACATGCAAACAGTGTATGAAATAAGGGAGTCACTCAATATTCTTGTTCCACAGGATACTTGAAATGTGAAATCATAATCCCTACGATATGTTTAAAAGTGATTTGGGAAAGCAAATCTATGTACATGAGTGATTGAGGCAAGATCATCTACCACACAGAAGGAAGAGAGCTGGAGAGCACATGATCATGCCACTGACACACATAACAATATCCTTAGGCATACCATCCTAAGTGCTCAACTTACGGCAGAGGTCGGGCGAGCGCCAGCCACCAGGGATGTCCACCCCGGCACTCGAACAGTCCCTGAAGAAGGCGGAGTAGGACTCACACCCACGCACCACTGGGTCCTTAGAGCCATGGTCACAATAGTCCCAGCGGCAAGCGTTCACATACGGTTCCACGTCTACCACCTGCCGGTACATGAGGCAAATGTGAGCTAACACTACAGCTATTAGAACATAAATTAAACATTTAGGAAATGGAGTTATTCTCCTTTTCGCTTCCCAGTGAAACTTGTCAACTTTTCGTTTTGTTTACAGGCTGGAAAGGCTTTCAGTCTTGTAACATTAGGGATTACTGGCCCTGTTTAGTGACTGACAAACATGAACCACTAATTTGCTTTTCAAACTTCAGTGAGAAATTACCGAGCGTTGGAGACGTCACTTGATCCAGGTGCAGCTGACGTATGTGTTGTACTTCACCTTGCAACATCACCTGGGGATGAGCCAAGTGAACAGAGAACTAAGGCTCTGCTGGACCAAGAAACAGTGGTTGAGCAAGGTGTTGTGGCTTCTTGGGACTCATTTGGTGCCAGTATTCGAGAATGCCCCACGTGATTACCGTGTTGAGGCTCATGTGGCATCGTAAGTCCATGTGTTGTAATCAATTACGATATCTGACAGGGCAAGCACCATCACCTGGGGAATTCTATGTACGAAGGAGATAAGGTTAAGCTTGTAACCACCATCTGCAGGTTGTGACGTACATCATACTACCTAGATCTAGGCACGATCTACGACTGATGATGCAAGTAATAATCAAAGTCTTCGCGCTTCTAACGCCATTGCGCTCTTACGCTGATGACTTAACAATGCCCTCCTCCGCATCCTTCAGTTCTGCTCCTTCTCCTCTCACTCGATCTGCATCTCGTCTCGACACAGCTTCAGTAAACTCAGACGCGGACAGGATATCATAGTGGGGTAGATGACATCTGGTTTAATGCCTCATACTCCCAGTTTCTGCCCATCTCTCTCTCGAAAATTACTAACAACTTTCCTCTTCATTCCTTCGACGGTTCTCTCATTTCACGTCTTACTTCAATGAACATTCATGGCATGACTGTAACATACATTCTAGCTTGGAAACCCCACATTACGGATATAGCTAAATCTACCCTTAAGAAACAGGGAGTCGATTTCAAATGTCGGAAATGGGGTGCTAACCCAGGGGTACTGTACGTGATGATGGTACTGTGGCTCACCAAGCTCCACTATCTGCACATGATGTGAGTGGTTCCCGTGGCAATACATCCTGGAGACGCTACATATTGTGGTTCGCGTCACATCAGCAAGCACCATGGTACTGTGGTTCACGTCACATCAGCAAGCACCATGGTACTGTGGTTCACGTCACATCAGCAAGTACCATGGTATTGTGGTTCACGTCACATCAGCAAGCACCATGGTATTGTGGTTCACGTCACATCAGCAAGCACCATGGTATTGTGGTTCGCGTCACATCACTATGGTACTGTCGGATATCTAAAGACTCATGACCGACGAGAGTTGGTCACCAAGGTACTACGTAGGGCTCACCAAGAGCCACCCTCTTCGATGTTGGTGGTGATAAGCGTCATGACTCAAGCAGCATCACTGGCTAACAATACTGTACTCAACCAACGTGATGAGGATCACTTCATGCCAAGACCTGGGAATTTTGCAGGTGACCAAGGTGCTGTGACTCACCTGGTGTCACCACTCATAAATTTAGATGCAGGTGACCAAGTGTTCAAAATTCATCTGGCTTCACCAAAACATGATGTGACTCATTTGATACTACTATGATGTGGTTCTACTGCATGTTATGATGATGTTATGGCTCATCTGCTGCCGCGACGTACAGCTGTTGTAGGTTCCGTTATCTACGTCAAGATATATCATCTTGCACTGCCCGCTGCAGGATCAACTACGTACAGTTGCAATTGATCAAGTTCTTCCAACTGATCTCTAGCAATGAACCACATGACCAAGGTGTCACGGATAACTTACTCCATCATCTGGGACTACATCATATGACTCAAGGGCAGTAACTCACCTGGCGACACGAAGAAAACCTTGGGTCGTTCCGAAGGTTAGCACAGAAGTCTTCAGCGTCAGAGTCCTCTGGGTTGTCGATACAAGGATGCTTCGTCTTCGGCTGCTGCAGACATTGCTCTGTAGGGAAACGTAAGGTTAGAATATTCATTTTTTCCATTACAGAAACACACATGCGCCTTAACTGATGCGTTTACATACACACAGATAGAGGTGTACGTAAAACACTCATGAATAGGGAAAATTATTCATAATATCAAAATTCTAAGAGGGCCATATCTAACATGCTGATCAGTCAATGACTGTGAAAATTTGAGCTTTGAAGAAATGTTCTTTGTGGAATGAGTTCTTGATGCACCTCGGTTTGATGGTGCAGGTCAGTTTGTGGTCGGTCTTCACTGTTGAGGGATACAAAGGTAAACAAGAAGTCCCAAACCACATTTGATATCACGTATGATTTTCTTTGTTGACTCTGCGTGCTGGACTCCCATGTTCTGGCAGATGGTATATCGCAAAATTCTTGCTATGCAGCTTAATGTTAAATAATATGAAAACGTGGAGTCACAGTGTTATGATTAGGTCCTTACTGAGTTGACCAGATCTATGAGGGAAAAAAATTATCCTAGGTTTGGCTACAAGCTTTCTCTAGCATGCTAAGTTTAGCTACAAATTTCCTTCCTTGGTGACTATAAGCTTTCTCTTGCTTGCTAAGTTTAGCTGCAAATTTCCTTCCTTGGAAATTCTATTTAAATATAGTAGGAACATATGTAGATATAATATGAACATTTAAGGTGAATATACCGTGAAAACATTTCAGAACTGACCACCGAAGTTCGTGGCCTGCCAGGCCTGAAGGAAGGCGTTCATGTTGGTCTCCGTGGTGCCGTCAGCATAGCTCCAGTCGTTGTTCGGGTTACCGTCACGTCGACCGCACAACCCTGACGTCTTGTTCCACAACACCTCGCTGATCTCCATCACCACCAGACTCTGTAATGTACAATCGTTCATTCTAGAATGGTTAGTCTTTCTTGTTATCTACAGTTTTTTAAGAATATCATATTGAATCTCCCTCTGCATCAGTTGTTCTCTCTATATAGCCAAGCTCACTTCTGTATTACGTCATGCCAAACACTACATGACATTGCTCTTATTATCAGGTACGTTTATTTTCTTACAAGTAACAGCAATTCTCTCTGTCCATGAGTTGGCCCTAATGGACAGGTCTACTCACGTCTTAATGTCACAGTAATCTTCCGCTCAAACAGCTGGTAGCGCAACATGCATGAAGTGGTTAGGCAATATATTATTACTTCTATTTCACTTCTCAGTCCGTCTTTTCATTTGAGACCGTCTCCACAACTGTAAGCCTCCGACCACAGATGTGTTCACTTCATATTCACACAATAGGGCTCCCAGCTACTTAAGCATATAATTCTATAGATAATAACGTATCTCCTCTTACACCACGTAGCCTTTATCTGTAGCTTCATCTAATTCGGCAAGCTACAGTTTGTCTTTACCTACACCACCTGGCCTCTATGTACTGCTGTGCTCAATCATCACTGTTATTACGTCTTCCTATGATAATCTAGGAATATATACGTCTCTGCGGCTTCTAGATGCCAAAAGACGTCTACTTTTATATCTTTTCGCCTCTAATTACCATACCATATGTGCTCATTTCTAAATACCATTACTCTTTTCTGTTTACACCGCCTAGTCTGTATCAAGAGCTGTGTTGACAATATTGTGCATAATGCGAACTCTTGAGCGTGTACGTCACTTGCAATATATCCACAGTTTCACTCACTCACACTCCCTTTTACATGTTACAGCATATTTCTGTGTACATCATCTGGTCTTCATCCACAGTTATGTTCAATTCTACAGGCCACAAACCATCTCCCTTTACCTCACCTGGTTCCTGACTTTGGTAATTCAATTTAAATCATAGTAATTCTTCTCTCAATACATCACGTGATATCAGATGGCACGAGCTCATATCTATATGTTACAGTTTATCTCCCTCTACATCACCTGTTCTACACTGCGAATGCGTACACTTGTACTTGATAGAATTCTCTCTTATCACCAACTATCTATGGCTACTCTCACTCTTGGATGTTCCAACTCCTCTCCCTCTGCATTGCCAGCATCTATCTATAGTTACACTGATTTCTAGGAAATACAGTGTCTCACAGTGCATAGCTTGGCCTTTATGACTACGCCTACTTGCTCATTATCCTCGCTACTAACTGTTCTTTATCTGTGGCATCAATGAATTTTGCAGTTTAACTTATCTACCTCTCTATCACGCGGCCACTACCTAATGTCACTCATACTTATATAACACAACACCCCTCTATCTTTATAACATGGCTTCCATCTACAGTCTGAGTTCTACATCTTACAACTAATGTAGAAGTTGGCAGACAGCCACAGACCACAGAGGTGCTACCGTCTGGTTATCGGGAAAGTTGAATTAGATTTTTCATGTAAAAGGAACTAATTATGTTAGAGAAAAACTAAAGACACGAAGAGATCTGCATCATAGCTTGGGGCCACATGCACAATTTTAAAAACCCGAAGTTTGGCGGATGTAGCTTAACGTTGACAGCTAAGCTTAATGACCCAGGCAACTGATAGACCTGAAGCCTAAACAAACAACCAATCATTGAGTAATACAGATTGAAAATAAAGAATTAAGAATAAGAAAAGCGAACTATAAACCAGAAAGTTTTAGGGATTTAAAGATGCAAAAACTGACTTTCGAGAAAGCGAGGCTTAGAGTTGCTGCTCTGCCTGGACCATCCTTACCTAGAAAAAGAGATTAGTGTGTGTGTCACCAGTGTGTGAATGACAACTCGAGCCTGAAGATTCTACGCCATTCAGGAAAATATGGCGCAAAAATGAATAGATAACAGTCATTCATAGTATAGGTTAGTAAATGCGGAGTATATAAGACGAGAGAAGGTATCTAAATCATATGAACTGAAATGTTTGGAGCGTCTTTTGGGAGGGATTTGACAAGGGATAAAACCTATTTCAGTGTTACTGGATTCTCTACAAGTGGGCATCTTTTTTTCTTCATCTGAAGTGATAGAGTCCAGGTAAGCTGAAGAAAACAAAAATTCCAGAAAGAAACTTTTTATGACAGATTTTTCCCTCTATAAGAGATTCGGGTAACGTTTTGAAGACGCACAAACAAAAGAAAGAAAAAAAAGATATATTCTTAAATGCCATAAAGCCTCAGATATTGTTGTCCACAGAATATTGATGATGGGAACTGCAGAATTCCAACCTGGTCAGGCCTGTAAGTTGTCCAGTTGGGAGAGAACAAGGAAGGCGTAGAGGAATCTATACATACTGAGTAAGGGCAACAAAGCGCTCAGTATTGGAGCTGCCACTATCTTTGCTGTATGTCAGTTCGCCAGACAATAATGGCCAGATATGTTTGCTGATGATTTCTAAAGTTATGAAAGAACTGTGAAGTAAGAAGTTTGTGGAAGATAAGGTTATGAAAGAAGTGTGAAGGAACGAGTTCGTGAAAAATATTGTGAAGGGATCTGGGCACAGATCTTCTGCGGGTATAAAATGGCCGATGGCATTTAACCATGGAAAATAGAGTCATGATGATGGGACGTGGTGGCCCGTCTGGCACTGGACACAAATTACAAAAGTCAAGATCTGACATGCCCAACTTGTCGCCATAACATTATGTAAGAAAGGTCACGAGGAACCCAAACTTTACATTGACTAACATCCAATTGGCCTTCCAGTACGCGAACATATGATGTTTGAGAAAATATGTACGATGCACAAGCGACCCAGCGGGGATAGGCTGCAATAGTTATCTTTCCTCCTGATAATTTACGAAATAATGATAGAAAGAGCCCGAGGAAACGCAACAAGAACAGTTAGAACTGAGAATCGAACAAATCAAGAAGAGGAGAAGAAAGAAGCCCTCCATCTGCCCACTTTGGAAGAAAGAAGGGTAAGGAGAGAGACGATGTTTGCATATAAATTCCCTGGAGGCCATTAACAGAACCCAATGCTCAGCAAGACAAATGTACGAAGGGAAGGATGTAAGGAAGCACTTCAGCAGAGAGTTTTGCCCATGAGGAAAAAAGCATAATGAAGAGGAGGTGGATGGGAGCACGTCTGAAAAACTCAAAATCTTATTATGACAGGTATTTCGAAGTAAGAGGCGTTGCTCCACTAGTGTAAGGCTTCATCCTTATCTGTTCATACATTACGTCATAACTCAATATGCTTGGACTATCTACACATACCAGACCCTCGAGTGTTACCTTCAAGTCCCATTTGAGTGTGATCCCAAGGCCCCACAACTTGACCACAACAAAGTGCGCCATCCGCTCTGAGATGAGGCCATTGAGTTGACCCGGGATGGCCAGGTTGGTGTCCTTGTAGGAGAGGCTGGGATGACCTGACTCTGTGGAGAAAAGTGGCTCGTGTGAGTGCAGGCACACTGGAGAGAGAGAGAGAGAGAGAGAGAGAGAGAGAGAGAGAGAGAGAGAGAGAGAGAGAGAGAGAGAGAGA
>JAUUDY010553127.1:0-10368 GCA_032361765.1 Panulirus inflatus | reverse complement strand
TACAAACAGTTTGCTAATGAGGGAATTAGTAAGCAAGTATGAAAAATAAATTTATACACAATTGTTTCTCTTGCCTTAACAAGGGAATAAGGAGCTGATGAAAAATGGCCTCATTTGCATGCATCCACTCTCAAGCTGTCCAGTATGATACACCTATACCAGAGCCTACCATCCACAGAGTATTCCAAGGTTTACCCTGACCACTTCATAAGCCCTCTTGACAATACATTGCATGCCAGTCACCCTCCTGAATGTTCATGTCCCAATACCCTGAAGCATCCTTTACCCCATCCTTCTAGTCTCTCTTATCTTTCCCTCCACTTCTGATGTGCAAATCCTCTTTGTCAGTCTTTATTTGTTCATCCTATCCAAATGTTTGAACCATTTCAGCAGACCTTTGTTAACTCATATCCAGACCACACTTGCTACCACACCTCTCTCACGGGCATTCCTTACTTGCCTCACAACACATGTCCTCAAGCATTTCATTTCCATGTTTACCCTTTTCTTTTATTTTGCATTTAGCTGTCAAAGATTCCCATACATACAATACTGTTAGGACATTACCTTCAATGTTTTCCATGATTTTATGAGCAAAGTGAATAAATCAGAGATAAGAGTGTAGTGGCCAGGCTGTGAGTTATAGATAGTCCATCTTTGCTCCAGCAGACACTAACCTTTCCTATCCCATACTCAGTTTACCAGGACCTTAGTCCCCTCTTCCACTATGTGACTCACTTCAGACTCCATGGTTTCTATCTGTATCTCTTGATGCCCATTCCCTTTGGGAACTCCCTTAAGATGTGGCCATGGCAAGAGACTTTCCATAACTGGTGAACTCTGTGCTGCTTCTAAGCCTTTGGTGCCTCACCCTTAACAAGCCACTGGCAAAGGGCAACTATAATGTAGTGTTTACAGAGGCTTCTACCTAATGTTCCCACTAACTACTATTATCTAATGTATCTACCTAATGTTCCATTCATGGAATTGTTCTTTCCGAAGTATCTACAGCGTTACACCTCTGGGTATATGAAAAACATATCTTTTCTTCATAAAGAATGCTTATTATTTAGTTTACAGAATCCTTTTGTGGCTTTAGAAGATGTGGGACAGGCTTCTTGGGTCCCTGACATCTCGACAGAGTGATTGGTTTGTATTTTCTATACCTCATTATCACAGGTGCAGCATTGACTTTGCCTTGAATTTTTTTCATTATGGTAATCTTCTTGTGACATTACTTAATAATTCTAAAGTATTTGTTAATACTCAGTATAGGTGTCATTTCCTTACCCTTGACATTAAAAAAATATAAGATTAAGGCTACAGACTCCTGAGACACTAGGTGCAGCAGAAAATGCTACATTGGTAGCAAATTAGATCCAGTTGAAATTTTCATTTAGATTTCTTTCCTGTTGTCTTTTTATCAATTTGATCAATTTTCTGGTAGTGAAAAAGGCCTTGTTGGTGTCGTATTTATTGAAAATATTTACTGTACTTAATGCTGGGCCTTGGTGTTTTAGCACCAAGGCCTCAATACACCATGCATGTGTTTTGCATGCATTTATTAAGCTTCACACTTTCTGGATCATAGTCTAGGATCATGGCACCCCATAAAAAAAAATGGAGGTAATTTTGAAATTGAAAATGGGATTTCACCTCAGGCTCAGAGAGGTGAGTCTGTTGCCTTTCTCAAACTTCGGTATAATAAGTTTGAATCTAGCTTATGCACAATTGAAAATGCAAAGAAAATTATAAATGTAGTGGCTCAGTCTAGCTTAGTATATGCTAGGTTGACTACAACAGTGCAGCATCCTTTAAATGAAGTGTGAAAAATGTTGGTGATTTGAGTAGAATATTAGGATTAAAAACTGATGCCTTAAAACTCACATGATCCATGCACTAGCTCCATATTGATAATACCTGTGAATAATTGGTGTGTACTTTTTTCTGAGGTGGGAGTGGACAAAGGGGGACTTAGGAGTCAGGAACACATTCCACAGATTTGCTACATTCATATTTTTCCCAAAATGCCTCTCCCACGTAAAGCAGGGTAAGGTGTATTCCTTAACTGTGTATTGAAGTGAAACTGGAACCTGCCTTCATGATAGCCATCATTAAAGCAAGCATAAAGAAATAGGACACAGCACAAGGCAGTGATTGTTGTTATGCCAACACACTAATCTTTTATGTGGGCCATGAGGCATCAAAGGAGTTTTATAATAGACTATTGGCAGTTGATAGGAGGAAAAACTTCAAGAGGGTAAAGAGAGCTGAGTGACAGCTAGTAATCTCAGCTGGTGTCTATCTTGAATCAAAAGATAAACATAGTGAAGAGGGATTTGTGATTTATTTCAAATTAACCTGGAATATGGGAGACAGATGGTGTTTAATAAAGAGACACTCATGAAAAAAAAACAGCTTTTTCAAATGTCAAAATTCACATAAAATATTGATGCACATGTACTCCAGATATCATTGTAGAGCACCATTTATCCACATGTAGCAAGAAACATTAATGCAGTATTTTGTACATCACATCTCTACTAAAAATTCTTTGCAGGATGAAGCAGCTGGTTTGGAGAGGTTATGCATCAGTGTGGACACCTCACCACGCAAAAGAGAAACAGCCAACAAGATCAGACCAAGAAAGTCTTTGTTTAATGGTAATATGCAATTTTTATTGGATTTAAGATGTTTCACTTTCATTTGTTGATAAAGTTCTGTTATATGTAGGACAAGGATAAATTTGCTGATAGTTATTATCTGCTGTTTGTAGAGTATACATTGTCTCATCAGTACTGCACAACATCTTGTGTTCTTATGTTTTGATAGTTACAAAACCTTATACAAATATGTTTGGTCAGTATTTTTTTCTGCTTCTTCATCTTTCTCCTTTTTCTTTCCTTCCCCTTGTTTTCTTTTATGTCTTCCTCTTCATCTTCCAAAGACTTAAGGTTTCCATGCCTCTACTAGTGTACTTTGGATTGCACATGTATATGGCATGTTCACTCAGTCTGCCTTTTATTGTCTTTCACAAAATGTCCTGATGACTTGGACTTGAAAGGGATAATCTGATAAAGTTATTCAGTGAAAAATTAACCTTGCTGTGCTTCAGAGCTAATTTCTCTTAAAAGGGAATTTCCCCTTCTTGTTTAGACAGTAACTTTTTCATTTTCTATTTTAAAGAACATCAAGAGGAAAACCACAAATTTACCTTCAAGACTAGAGGAAAAGGACGGAACAACAAAGCCAACAGAGAGAGTCAGATAACCCATGGTGAATCTGATGTGCACACCACAAACTTTGGAATAAAGACAGTTTTCTGTTCATATTCCTGGCAGAAATTTTACCTCAACAAAAAGGAAGTCATGGATGCTATTGAAAGAGTATGGAGTGGTGTCACTATTACTTGTTAACTGTCTGTGAAAAAGCCCTTTTAGACTTATTCACCACCCATGCTGTGATAGGCTGGATGCTTCAACCAAAGTTCACTGTCATGTGTGCTTCATTGACTGTGTCAAATATTTCATGATTAATTTTTATCAGTAATTCTTTTAGAGTATGATTCGAGCCCTCTGGATTCAGTCGTTATCATTGTCAAAAGGTCACTTTGATTTAATTTTTCTCAAGAGCTGAGATTTGCAAACAAAACTGTTGGAACTAGAGCTTTGTTTTCATGATTTCAGGGAACTTATACTCAACTAAATTTTGGCATGATTCTTCAGGGGTTGCTTTTAACTGATGGAGTATACAAGCACTTACGCATTGTACTGGGATGTCCAAAAGTTACTAGACAGTAAGACTAATGAAACAAGAAATGTTTATTCGATGAAATGTTTTAGATTATATTTTTTTCCATGAGAAGCCTGCTTAACATTACTTTTCCCTTTCTTTGATTATTTTTTAAGTATTTTCTGACATCTAGTAATGCTTCAGAATTTTTTTTTAATTCTGTGCATGGTGCTGCAGAAAAAATGCAAAATACAAATGGTTACTAATATTATGCAGTATATGTTTACGTGGATTATTCTTGATATCAGCACTGAACTCATTAACTGTATAGTATTTATTTGTGTTGCTATTATTCAGTGAAGTATCATCAGACGAATGATCCAATATGATCTTGAACTGTTTTGTAACTCCTGGCCACCCCATGTAAATAGTTCAAGTCTTTTCAGTAACTGGGATGTGCCTTTGTGTTGGTGACTTTATCCACATAGGACATCTTCATAACAAAAACTCAGCCTGAATTGCATCATCTAAATTGCACTTGTGAGAAACATGAAGTGAAGACACTCATCTTCTTAAAGTACAGAGAATTCACCAGGAATTCAGCCAGGAAATGAATTACGCAAAAGTAATGCACTGTTAAGCACTATTTATGTGAATATCAATATAAAAAGAGAAACCTGTTTAGTAAACAGCAGCATCGCACCTTGCTATTGCTGATACCTTGAAAAAACACTAGCATTCTTCACTCACACACACACACACACACACACACACACACACACCTAAAGATTTTTTGACAAATCTTTTCTGCTTTGATTTCACTGCGACGTGAGTGGTCAGATGAAGGAAGGTGAGCTGGGGTCAGGGAGAGGGCGTGACCCGTGCTGGGGTGCGGCAGGTGGGGGAAGTGGTCAGCTGGGCTGGGGTCAGGGAGAGGGCGTGACCCGTGCTGGGGTGCCGCACCAGGACATTGGCAGTGTAAGTCGTGGAGGGGGTCAGTGTATTGAGAGTGTGCCGCTGGCGGCCGGCTGGGGTGGGTGGGCCGCACCACCAGGCGGCGTAGTGAGCCAGCTGCCGCAGAGCCGCCTCCCAGCCACACTGGATCGGTGGCCGTGGCCGCCAAGTCCTCCCGCTGCGGTCCTCCTGCAGCAGGATACAGTAGGACTGGGACCCGGGCCCTGCGGACCACCGGAAGGTGGCGGAGTTACAGGTGATGCGGCCCACCTTCACGCGAAAGTTGCGGGGGAGGCGCGGGAGTGGGAGGGCGCGGACGTCGTGGGCGGCGGTCAGAAGGACCTGGGAGGCGGCCCCTGGTGGACTAGTCTTCAGGGCCAAAATCAGGGCTTCAGGGGAAGGGCTTGGGACGGCTAGCTGCAGGGCGCCCACGCCACCCTTAGCACTGGCCACCCTTTCCCCGCATCGGGACTCCACCTTCAGCCGCAGCTTGGCGCCGCATGCTACCGCTATCACATGGAGTCGCCGAATCCCTCGTCGCACGCGGAACTTGGCAACAGCTTTACCTGCGGCGGATGGCACTAGCTTCAGCAGCTCCCCGGGCCTGAGCCGTGGCACACGCCTCTTGGGAGTGGCCGGCACCAGTCCGCGCCCCAGGGGTGGCCCCGCGCGGCCGTCCGCCCACACGGTGACGTGCAGAGGGCGGCGGGGTGTGTGGGGCAGCCGGTACCAGGGGTTGGTTGTGCACCCCAGCATCACGGGTGACCCTCTGCTGCCTCTGTGGAGACGTCGGCCACGCCGATGAGCAGGCTGGAGAGCGGCGCGGGCAGCACAGAGGGACGAGAAGGAGCGGCCCTCGCTCACCACCAGGCAGTACCCGCCCACGCCAACGCTGGTGAGGACGGGGAAATAGGAAATTAGTAAACAGCAGATACGGCAGGCGGACCATAACAGCACTAGGCCACCCGTCACCAGGATATTCTAGTTTACAAAGTTATAACTGTGACATATGTGGCGTGCCTGAACACCACCCATCATCTCTAGATCATCACTACAGGAGAACTTAAGACGGTTTGAAAACTTAATTCGAGAGGAATAACACGACCTTCTCATTATATGTTCCTCTGGTGTGTGTCTTGCCTGATTATATCGTTCTCACCTGCTGGTCCACCTGAGGGTGACGGCCTTTCCTGCAGGCGTGGGCGTCCGGGTGGCGGTGATGAGGGAGGTGGGCAGCAAGGGCTGCCAGCTAAGGGTGGCGTGGATGTGGACGTGTGTGGAACCCCCGAGCCCCTCTACCTGTCCAGAGAACAGTGCGTTGTCGTAGAGACTATACCATCCTCATCACAGACGCACACCTACCAGCACATACACACCCACCACAGAGTACCTCTGGATGATTTTCCTCAGACAAGTTCATACAAGTTTTCTTCCAGCTACAGCCACGTAAGGCATATGAACCCAATGGCGCACCTCCTCCTATTAGGAGGGGGTGTGCGCCTCTGTTAACATCGACCCTTGTTTACCTACTTCGTCTCTCACAAACACCAAACTCTTCCTTTTTCTTGGAGGAGTACCTTGTTTTAACCCGACCCTGTCAGAGGAGACCGCTCTAATCCTTCCCAATTGCTCTTGCTTCAACAATCTCAAAAGTCTTTGAAACTCACTAAAATATTGTAAAAAAGTGCCTTGGTTTTGATGACTTGTATGGGTTTCGCGGTGCAAGATCTACCGCTGATTTCTATCGTGTCACATGATTGAGGAAATATTCAACAAAGTGTTCACGTCCCATGTTAAGCAAAAAATAGAAGAAGCTTCCAGGTTTGGTCAGCGAACTTAAAGAAGCACAGAAAACTGATTAAACCGGCATGCCCAGCGTACCGTAGACCTGCCCATCAATCTAAAACTCCTCACCACCTCGTCCTTTAACAGATTAGATGACCATAGTAACATTATACGTGCTGAAGCCAGACCTTCTTCCACTGACAGCCATTGACGCTCATTCCTCACTGACACACATCCCGTACTTTCCTGGTAAAGCTTAATTCCTTTATTGACTTTCCACTGTCTCTAAGCATCCGGAGAACTACCCACAAGGCCTTCTCCACAACCATAAACGCCAAGTATAGTTTACTCCTTTTCTAAGCGTATTCCTTAGACAAAATCTTCACAACATTGCTCCTCCTGCTCGGTCAGATGTTCTGTGCGCGTCACTACAGTCTAAGTCACCAGTTTACCATACATCTTATCAGGTAACCTGACCACAGTATACCTGTCTACTGGTCCTTGAGAGATGAAGCTAAGAAATTTGATACATCTTTAAATTATGTAATTTCTTATTTCTAAGTGAAATAATCAGCCTCAAAATTACCTATGCATGTTCAGTTATTTTGAAAATTCACACAATATCTTATCTTACCAGTAGTCACTCATGAGCCAAGTGAGAAAAAGTGATTCTCTCCCAGACACAACACTAGTCTCCTTCCCCTCCCCTCCTTACCCCCAGGTCAGGAGACCCAGCCTCTCACCTGAATCAGGTACAGCCCAGGCTCCGCCATCCGCCGCTGAAACTGAAAGGGTTCCTGGCCTTCGTAGCGCTCTAGCAACACCTCCTTCTCTTCTTTTTCGTTCTCTTCCACTTCTTCCCTCTCATCCTTCTCCTTTACACTTTCCTTCCTCCCGATCACAGGAGACATATCCTTTATAATTCCTGTGTCGTTCGTGCTTCTTATGGAGATTATTTTCGCCTGCCATTCTAATTCGTCGAGATTTTTTACGCGGCTGAGTGTCACGTCACTAGTAGTTCGATGAACAGGTTTGTAATATTCATAAGTGAGGTTTGAGGTATTTAACGCTAGACTCCTGTTCTTGTGTACGAGATAAGAACCGCTCGAGACTGAGCCTAGACTTCTGTTTCTCCGCATCAAATCACTAGAATGAACTGGATTCCCTGGCGTACCGTAACCGTCGCCTGTATGACTCTGGGAGTCATTTCGAGTGTTGTCGACCATGGGTGCAGCAGAACCAGATGTGGGCGTATCCCACAGGGGTTGGGCCTGGTGCGGGCGGAGCGAGATCGTCCAGGCCACCGGGAAGACACAGGGGGTCACGCTGATGTTGAGGGGACCTGGCCTGGCCAGGGGCAGCACCAACCTGAGGATCAGGACGGATGTCATTCAAAAAGGTCTCTGCCTAGCACTGTCCTGTGCTCGGACACACAGGAGTTAGACATGCAAACTTTGGTCAAGATAAGTACATCATACTCAACAAAGTATTAAAGACGTGAAGAAGTTTTAGATTTCAAATGTTTCAATTTGAATAAACAAATATTCAACAGCTCTGTAAGTGTTTTGAAGTGATATAGAAACAAATCCATATGAATGATTAACTGCTGAAGTGGGTGACGAGCGTCCTGTACGAGGACAGGGTTCAACAGTGTCTTTTTACATAGTATATCACATGAAGTTGAACAACGAATCGTGCAGGAGATGAGACAGTGGAGGGACGGGAGAGGATGATGGCAGAATATAGATATTACAATGGGATACATCATGACCAAAGTTATATGTTCTGCAGCAAATAAAGGTTAAAGTGAGATCTTGATAATTTCGGTCCCTCCCAGGAGGAAACTAAGTTTATCAATCAAATTTTGTATCAACCATCTGGAAACTTTCCTGAAATATTGTTTCCTTGTCTCTGGCTGCACGGGGTGAAGCAGCGTCTGACACTGTGTCGAGTGTATTGTACTCCTAAATGAACACAATCCGGCCGGGGATGATCGCTCAGCTCTCCCAAAGTGCCACAACTGGCGTGAACCATAGATGTTAGCTACTCGTAAAGGGAAGAAATAGGTGGAATTCATGAACATCAGAGAGAACCTACCTCTTTACCTGTCCCTCCAGCAGGTATATGGACACCTGGTGGTCTATGGGCAGAATCTTCACGTCGTAGTGGTAATCCTCACGTAGCAGCTTCACCCGCACAATATCAGACGAGAGCCGACCGCTGGCTGCAGTAGAGGATGACGGGAAGACGTTTAGGATCTGGTTGTACTGATCAGGGTTGTCGGAGGATGACGGGATGTTATTCAGGGATGATGATGTCCTCACATCATCCGACACGGATGATGAGCAATAGGATGATATTAACGTAGACATCAAGATGATGAGGTCTCTCCTCGCCATGACATACCCGAGGCAAGTCTGAAATACAAAGAACTTTATGTAGTCAAAGTTTTCCATAGTCACCTTCAGCGTTGGTAAGACGCTGAGAGTGAGAAATGAACCACAGAATGACAGCCAGCCCTCACCTGCCCCTCACCATGTGGCCGGGAGGCTGTCACCTGCAGTACCATACCGCAGGATAACGCACCCGGGAGGCTGTCACCTGCAGTACTATACCGCAGGATAACGCACCCTGACTGGGTCACCTGTAGGACTGTACCCCAGGATGTGGTCACCTGCATACTATACCCTAAGCACCTGAGGTAACTGCACCATGTGATATGTCCCCTGACGTCAGGTACCGTAAGACTGCGTCACCCAGAGTACTGTACCGTAAGATTTAATCACCAGCAGGAAGTACTATTGTAACGTAGTAGCTGGTCGTCTGTGGATGTCACTTGTTTGATTTCTGTGAATGTTAGTGACATTAAGCGTCCTGTCCAGGCACGTCGGAAACAATCCCTTCCTTCTGCCTCTTCCAAGATGAAAAGACTTTCTTGTTCATATTTTCATTCTTCACAATGTTCTCAGATTTTTCCTCCGTAAATATTTGTCATTCTGGGCAATGATGAAGCTACAGGTGTCGTGTGTGGTTTCTGGTAGATGGTGTTCGCCAGGTAGAGGTAGTGCTTGTGAGAGATATTACCTACATAAATACCTAAGACGAAATTTTGTCATCAAGTACGGCTAGCGTGTAGCGGTCTCTGCTCACCACAAGCAGGAAAATCTAGAGTTAAGAATCGCGTGAAATACGTATTTTCGAGTGTTATACGTCACATGAAGAGAGAGCGGAGTGAATGCAAGCAAGCCAGGGAAGTGAACTTAATAGCTGCTCCTGCTGGTTCACAACGCCGTCATGGCTAACACTCCTGATACCCAGGTGATCCGATGGTTGATGACCTCATTCTAACTAGCAGAGAGAGAGAGAGAGAGGGGGGGGGGGAATTGGGGGGAGATACCTTGGACAACGCATGACCCAGCTGCAAGTGTTACCAGGTGCAGGGGTCACAGCAGCAGGCATGATCATCCTGCCTACAGCCACAGGTGGGCCAGGGTACTCATACACGTTGTCGTCCCTGCCAATGACTGTGTACGTTGCTGCCACACACAGAAGAGGTTGGGATTAGAGAGCCAACATAGTATGTTGATTAAGTCCAACAACAACAAATCTCAAGCAGACCACTAAGGATTTTGGACTCTACTGCACGTGTGTTACAGCATTAACTTCCCATGAGTCAGCAGTAATGGAGTGTGGTGGGCCACCGACCCACACACTTCACCACGATAACATACCGGGGTCTGTTGACGATACTCCAGTGGTACCAGTGATGCAGAGGGAGGATGTCCTAAATTGGTACCACTGCAACACCTCCTAGCCCCCCGACTCAAGTAATGACCCCAACACTAACTTGACATTCATAATAAAAAGAATATTTATGCAAGAGGGAATTTGAGGTTT
>JAUUDY010553016.1:0-10368 GCA_032361765.1 Panulirus inflatus | reverse complement strand
TCTCTCTCTCTCTCTCTCTCTCTCTCTCTCTCTCTCTCTCTCTCTCTCTCTCTCTCTCTCTCTCTCTCTGTAGCTCACTTTTTTTTCGGTGAATATTGTCAAAGACTTTCTGGTAGTCCAAGAACACACACTACACCCATCCCATTTGTTTCCACTACGTCTGTGTTCCCTCTGTCGTAGAATTCCCAGGATTTGTGATGCACGTATGATTTCCACTGATTACGTTACATTCTTATCTGAGTAATGTTTCCATTTGAATTTTCTGATCCCTTTCTAGTCTACTTTATAGACTGAGGTTGTCATAGATACCAGGCCGTAGCTTAATTTCCCTATCTTCTCTCTTAGACATGGGTATGATATTTGCTTCCTTCAACTCCCATGCGAGTGGTCCTTCTTCCACTGACTTCATATAAACCCCTGGAAATACTCGCTCACGTCTTGTATTACTTTTCTTTTATCACCTGACGAAAGGTATAATTTACACTACGTGATGTCTTCACTAGGGCACGCCTATCCTATCCTGCGTAAGAATGTATACACGCCCATCTATCCCACGAGAGAGACGGTAGCGAACACTGTACTGTCAAGTGGTCACTCTGTCTATCGAGTGTCTCTGTCCCCTCGCTATGTATGTGGGGCAAAAACCATAACCCAGCATACTCTGGCTACCCTCACAAATCACCTTGTGGTCACCTTCCCAGCCCACCCTCTAACCCACCCTCCCAGCCCACCCTGTAATAACCACTGCAAAACAACTCCCTACATTATAACCATGACCTTTACACTGCATAGTACACCATTTGCCGCAGTCAGGCGAGGATTATCACCGTTGTAATCGCCCATCCACAACACCTGGGTTATATCATTACGTCTTTGCCTCGCAGTACAAGACCAGCCATTTGTCATCTGCAGGGCGGACGTGCCACTGTGGAAGAGCTGTTGATGCTGAAGAACCCAAAGGTCCACCTAGGATAGAACGGGGTCCTCGTCCTCAGACGGGTCGTCACCCCCACATCACGTCTTTGATGGCACCACCTTGGGAGCGCCGATGGTGACTCCACAGATCTGTGATGGAGGATGGGGAGGAGGCCATCTGGCCTGGCCACCATCCTTGCTAAGACCACCCTCAGAGTGGCCATAAGTGCCCACTAGTGGTGGTGAAGGAGGCGGCCACCTGGCCAGGTCGCCATCTGGTGGGACGCGACCCCCGCACGCACCAGCTGCTGCACAGCTCGACACAGGCAGACGTGACTGTGATTTCATCATCAGTTCCGTTTTATTGTTTGTTCTGAACGTCTGGCTCAGTGTGTTGCTGGTGTGCTATATTACTGGTGTGTTGTGTGGCTGATGTGTTATGTGGATGGTGTGTTGTGTGGATGGTGTGTTGTGTGGATGGCATTGTGTGGCTGAGTTGTTGTGTGGTTGCTGTGTTGTTTGGCTGGTGTTTTGTGTTGCTGGTGTGTTTTGTTGCTAGTGTGTTGTGTTACTAGTGTGTTATGTGGTTGGTGTGTAATCACACATTCTTACTCTACAGGGTGGGAGTTTCACACTCATGGAACCTCATCTCTGGAGCATTCTTTACTGGCTTATGACCTTTCAGACTTCAGTATGATGTCCTCATTTTCCACTTCCTCGTTCATTTTACTCCATTCACTCACCACTCTCATGCTGTAAAAGTACTTCATTACATCTTTCTTTAACAAGTTTCTTGCTTAAGTTCATTTGATATCCTCTGGTTGGTCTATCTTTGCGTCTCCCTGTATGTCCAGTTTTTTTCTAGTCGTCAAACATTATCACTAATCATATTTCTACCTTTCCTAATTCTTCTTTGGTTTGTCGTTGTGTTCGGCAGTCGTTTTCTTTCCCCAACACACGTCCTATAAAGACTGACTTCCAACGTACCTCTTCCGTCATTATCCTCCCGTATTGGTCGTGGTGGAGGAGGTGGCTACTGCGTCACTCCCCATGATCCTATCACTTGTAGGTTCCTTCTATTTGTCACCTCCCAGATGACGACCATTGCCTGGTCTCACTTCCATCTGCCCCCGACCATCGCTAGGCCCTCAGACCGAGTGGTGGTGGTGGTGGTCCAGTAGCTTTGCACCTGACCAAACTCGGACATTCCGCTGTACCTGGGGAAAGTAAGGTCAGAGTGACCCGCTCCAGACATATTTAGGTGAAGTTACTATCTGTCTGGCGAGTCATTTGCATCCAGCAGGAGCAACGGGCCTCCTCTCCTTTAACATGGCCAGGTTTTCAGCATCACATACTCGTTTGACATGTGTTGGTGAGTTAACAGCATCTCATGTACGTCGACACGTTCACCCACGTGCTTGTCCCTGTGTAGGCGCCTGCCACCTGACCCTGGTCGGACTAGCGCAGGTCAGGTCACGCTGGCATTTCGACCTGGCTGACACTTGACAGCAGCCAGGTGCACCTCATCAGCACTGACCCTTAAAGCCTTATACTGACCAGCACCTTCACCTTTAGTATTATGATTATACTTGGCTATCACCTTGAGGCTCAGTATCGTAGAGCCTTATGCTTGACTTCCAACCATGGCTTCAGCATTATAAAGCCTTATAATCAATGTCAATCAACACCATCTACATATCATTTTCAACCCGTAAAACTGCTTTAGTATCGTGGAGTCTTTTACTTGACTAGCTCCGCCGAATTAGTATGATCAAACCTTCACCTTGTCCAGCAACACCAGTATCATTTTTAAAAAGTCTTATACCTGGCCAGAGGGACCAGAACCAGCCTAATGAAGCCTTTTTTATTTGACAAGTACCACTAGCTTCGGTTTTAAGAAGCCTTATACTATTCCAGCAGAGTAAGACTCACTATCATAAGACCTTATCTTTACTCACGAGCAGATATAGTAACACGAAGCCTTATGTTTGTTCTTCACCACCAGCCCTAGCATCACAAAGCCTTATAGTTAACCACTAGCACTACCTAAATATTCTACAATCTTAGTTTTTTAACAAGACCGCCTTCGCCAGTCCACCTAAGGTCACCAGTTCTTTCCGTCTCATGGAAATCAATTTAGGGGACTGAAGAGAAAGGCACACTTGCAGAGATGATGAAGACATCCAGAGGCAACCTGGGCTTATTATAAGTCACTGGTTCAGTACAAACGACGGGTTGCTTGCCACACACACGAAAAAAGAAGCGATGGTCTACTTTTGGAACCTGTTCAACGGTTAAGAACACCAGTACAGAATCAAATTCATGCACAAGTCATCTAATTCTCTTAGATACCACAAGTCATTGTCTTAGATCGTCTCATTATAGATCACGAGAGGAGAAGAAGGGAAGGTTTTGCGGGGGATGTTATTTGACTACTGAAGGTGCCACGTCAGGGGTTGACTTCCTCATACCCCGTCTGTACCATGCCAGATGGGATGAAGTCCCGGACGTGTACCTATGTCTGTCTGCGTCATGGCGCCACAGATGTGCGGACCCTCCTACCATATGGTCCTCGCGAGTGACACGTCATTACTTGGCCCAACGGCTCCCCCGCGAACAACAGCGTCATTCCAGACTCGTTCCTCATCCCTCCCCGTCCTGAGATGCGCCAGATGGAAGGGATCAAGTCCTTTGTCTGTCTGCTTGGCCGTCACGTCCAGCCAAGACCACTAGTAACGAAGGTGCAGAGTCTGCCACGCAGGCTCATCAGTAAGGGACAACGTCCAGACCACATAAAGAATATAGGTTCTTGCTGCGTCTGGTGTGTATGATCACTGTGTTTTACAGAGAGTTTTACACTCGTGTTGCCCCGTCTTCTTAACCTTGTAAATATATACCACGTCTTTACTCCTGTGTGTGTGTGTGTGTGTGTGTGTGTGTGTGTGTGTGATTCACTACCTGTGTGCACGGAGAGGAAGTTTTTCAGTCATGGGAAGCATTCTCTCAGCCTTCACATCTTTATCATACAAATGTTCACTGAACTTATTTATTTTCTACATTTCATTGTACAATTGCTGGAGAGACTATTAATAAGTATTCGACTGAGTCTTGTAAACGAGTCCATACTTAATCTTTTCACGTTTCTGAAGGCAATTCTGACACAGGTTACTTCCCTCACAGCCTATCTAATACCGTTCTCTGTATCAACCATCAAGTCTTTTTCCACAGCTACACTCCTATAATTTTCCTGTAATATACAGACATTGCGTGGTATATTTTCACAATTTATCGCCATATTACTTTCCATTTGTCTGGGTTGAATTTCAGTGGTGATTTATCTGACCTTTGTTAAAACCCGTCTAGGTTTCCTTATGGGATGTTGCGAAAGAGCTCGGGGTCACTGAACACTTTTAAACCAAAAATCATACTTAAACACATTTGCTCACTTACACTACATATCTGGATCAAGAAGAACCGGTGCCCCGAAGTAAAGCCCTACGGAACACCAGAAGACACTTTTACTCAGCTCTGAAGGGCGTCTCTTGTGCCTTCGTCAGTCTGGTTGCTCGCGGGGACAGCGTCAAGAGGTAGTTCACGCGGTACCCGCTCAATCATCTCTCTTCATTTTAAGCTGATGTTCATTTTCCCAGAGGAACTTTGTATACTATTAAATCCCGACTTGTGCCTCCTAATCCCATGCTGTTTCTAATGCAGGTAGTTTTTATCTATATTAATCTGGTTGTTCTCTGGTAATCTTTTGTCAGTAACCTACAGATTACTCTTGTTGATAACACGGTCTGTAGTTTTGGTTAACTTCCTCTATCAACTCTCTTAAAGGTGGATACTCCTTAGCTACTGATACCTACAGTCCGCAACACCTGTTGGAAGAGCCCGCTGTACTTCCGCAGCAGGTGCGGCCCAAGGCCCCCCTCCCTGCGGCCAGTTCAGGTAATTGCACTCTCCTGGCGCCGCGTGCGGCAGTTGCGGTGGTAGAATAACATAAACGAGTTAATGATCCCTCGCCGCGAGGCTACAGTCGTATCAGGAGCTCACTAATGACCCTTTATGGTGAATGTCTAGTGTACGTAGCCTGAGAGTTTTTTTTTCTTTAAGTAGTCCCATAGGAGGCCGGTAGTGTCAAACAACCTTTCATCGTTGGTGAGGAATACGAGTGTCTGCTGCAGACTCAGTAGAAGTGTGAGTCTTTAGCTAAGTCTCAGCTGTACACACCGTGGATTAGTGTGACCCAACTCACTGGGCAAATATGACAAACACTAACTGCTTCGGGCAGGATGTAGTCAGGTCTTTCTCATTGCACTGCATCGTTCTTAAGGCCTCCAGCCTTACTAGATATCTAACTACAGTGATGATTATGCTTTCACGTGATAATGAGCACTATGAAAAGAGTTCCACTGTCGGGGCCTGAGGGTGGAACTATCCAAAGGCCAGATATAGATTCGACTAATGAAGCCTGCGGGTGGAACGCTGTCCTCAAGGTAACATTACAGCCTGAACCGGACCACAGCCTGGCCCAGACCATAACCGTACCAGACCACAATATAGCTGAGACCATAGCACAGCCCAGACCATGGCCTGTTTCAGACCACAACCTAGCCGAGACGATAGCCTGGCCCATACCACAGCCTGGTCAGTACCAAAGTGTGTCTAGCTCAGTTTTTTCTGTTGTGGAGATAATGTTGAGGTGATGGGGAACACTCAAGGTTAGACGTGGGCCACATGCCAAGTGTATGTTGTCCGAGAATTGCCTGAAGGCGTTGAAGATTTTTCGGTTGGTAGATCTAATTTATGTTGATCTTCTTAACCCTGGCAGCTGTTGGGCCTGAAGTCCATTTTCCTCATCCTACTGGCCTCCTACCCGCTGTCCTCCTGCCCACTGGCCTCCTAACCGTTTCCTTCTGGTTTTGCTGTTGGCTTTACTCTTCCGCCACTCCCACCCTTCTCCTCGCTGACCATGCACGTATTGCCGTATGATCTGAAATCTCTATCTAGTTGCCAAAGCCCGGCCTAATAATCTCTGGGTTTCCCCCTCACTCCTCGTTAGTTCTGCATTTGTCATCCTGGATATTAGTGAGGTTATTCAACCGTACCTCTTTCTTTACTTTGGCACCACACGCTTCTACTGATTTCACTTCCCTGTCCCGCTTTCGCTCACAGGTGGCAAGAACGTCCATCATCTGTTTTATATAGACATTCACCGCGGCTGTAACAACCGGCATCATTAATTGCCACAATCACTTGGCCGACGATTTCACCGATCATTGCGCTAGTGACGTCCATCAATTTCGCGCTTCTGTTGCGAGCGTCGAGGGAGAGGAATTCTTAATTCCCTTCGCAAAGGTAATCTTCACCCTTTGATGAGCTGTCTGGTACAGCCGTTTCAACAGCTTCAGTTCTTACTCTGCCGAAGGTGCTGTCGAAGTCATCCTCGGCGTCGCCTTTGTCTTCAGCTTCCAGCATGATAAACTGAACTGTTTTCATCGGCTTCTCCTCAGCGCATTGTTTACATCGCCATGGAAAGCAGCCATAGTCACTGTCGTCTTTCTGATTTCCATTCTGCTTTCCTCTCTCTCTCTCTCTCTCTCTCTCTCGAGTTGCACTTAACCTAGCCTGCAGCCACTGTCCACTCGAAAACCGATGAATACCCCAGAGTTCAAGTCTTACGAACCGACGAATGGGGCTCCGTGGCTGTCGGTGATCGTTTTCACCAGTTTTCTCTGTGATGCAGTGTCACACATGTCTTGTGACAGTTCCAAGAACACGCGGTTCACCCATCCATAGCCTCTGTGGCCTTATACCAGAGCTCATTCTAACATAGACGTCTGATAGATTTTGTATCAACAGTGCAGGAATGATTCTCTCTGAACACCGTGTTGTCTCTCTCTTAGGCAGTTCCTCCTTAGAAAGTTACCATCCATATCCTATATAGTTATCTTTTCCGTCGTTTTGCACACCACATTAGTCATAAATACTGGTCTTTAGCCCAGCGCAATTTCCCAATCTTCTTCCCCCCCAAAAAAGAAAAAAAATGCACTATATTTGCTCTCAGCCACTCCCTGGCATGACACCGAATTATGGTAAAGCATTTTGGGCTGCCAATCAAATATGTTTTCGCATTCTTCGGGCACACATAGAGAGACCTCATCACGCCCATGGTCCTCGCCGGTATCAAGACCCTTCAGTAACCTACTCATGGCCTTTAGGAAAGCTTCATCGCACATCAAGTCCACCTCCTCGTCGCATCTCATTAGCTTTAGGGTTATAGTGTCCTCCACTGTGAGTGCATTTTCCCAATCTTCATTCAGTTCCTCTCTTCTTCTCCTTCATCTTCAGCAGTTATTCCCTCTGAATCCCTCCGTCTTATTAGCTGCTCTTTAACTGAACTCTTTCGGATTCCCACTTGCCTCGTCGACAACATTTCTGTAAAAGTGCCCCTACTCTTCCTTTTGTATCTTTAACCATTTTCTTCTTTTCGAGCTTCCATTCTCTCAATACTACAAGGGCTAACCGTGTAAAAAAAAAAAAAAAAAGAAAATCCTTTCATTATAGATTTCACGGAACCATCCAACCAGTGTATTATATGTAATCTGATCATAGAGTACCAGTTACCAATTTATAATCTCGAAGATGTTGTTTAGCTCTGTATTGTTGCCACAACTGTGTATGCCCAGCTTGAGTCTGGTTTTTCTCTGTTACTTGATCTTCAGATCCTTGTTAAACCCATAGTAGTCAGACTCAGGCAAATCAAGATCGCATTTCCTGAATCATGTATCTTATCTTGTATTTTGTATTTACATTTTATGATGCGTTAAGATATCGTAGTGATGGTGTATCACAGCCCCTCTGTGTCTACTGCGCTCACTGGCGTAATAGCCCACAATATTTCCCTATGTGACATAATAGCCCACGATATTTCCCTGTGAATGTACGTATTCCTGATGCCGGGTATCCAGTGCTGGTGGTCGGAGATCTGAATGCGGTCGTGGGTAATGTGGCAGCTGAGGGTATAACGCGGGCTTTGGGGTACATGATGTGGGAGAAATTGGGGAGCAACTTGTCGAGTTGCGTGATGAAAATAAATCGGTAACTGGGCACACATGCGTAAGTGGACGTGGGTAGTTGTGGCTAGGGGTCAACGGGTATTACTGGATCATGTGTTGAATGAGACAGGTACAAATGGAAAGGTTGTTGGAAGGGAATGTGCTGAGAGGGGCGGCAGATGGGATTTGCTGAGAGGGGCGCCAGATAGGGTGTTTTTCATCACTCCTCAGTCGCCTCCTACGGTAGGCGGAAGATTGGTGGGCAGGTCTCTACTCCCTTAACCTCAGGCATAAACGAGTTTTGTGATTACGTGTGTATCATTAAGTGTTGTGTGCGATAATTCATGTTTGTATGTTGAGTTCCAGCAACACACGTGCATGTGAGGCAGATAGGGATGACAGCATCCTGGGCTTGCGGAGGGAAACACAACAGCCACTGCGGTGTTGGCTCACAGTGTTCCTTTTCGCACGCAACTCCTCCCCAGTGGCTGACCGGTTGTTTGAGCTTCAGGCTTAACAACTGCCAAGGTCATTAAGGCCATCAAACATTAAAATACATTCACTAACCACAATATCTTTATCACCTTCGTCACGTGTTGACAATGTCGTTATGTTGCTGTGGCCGGTGTTCCTCCTCAGCACGATTAAGCATCAGTAATTTCGCGTTGGGCAACTGTGACCACACCGGCCTACTGGAGGTGGGCTGCTCTGTCGCTCAGTAGTCTTGGAGCAGTGGTGGAAGGTGTTGTTGGCTACGCTCATCCCGAGAGCCGTTCACTGTAACGTGCGACTTAACTACAATTCAGTTTTACGGTGTTTACCCTCAGTGACGTGATCATTGGAGTTCTGTTATTGACGAAGGATAAACCTGTGACCCTAAAACATATTTCTCCACATTTCTTGTAGTACAGGTTATAAGAAAGCGTGCAGAAAACGCCGGTAAATGCAGAGTGAGATTGTGTTGCAGGCCTTACTAACATTGTGCTGGAACACGGCCTCACATCTCTCGGGTGAGTGTACCTTCGATTATTTATAACTTCTTGACTTCCGCGTTGACTATTTTTCAGTTGTTCTCCGTCGGTATTCGAGAGGGGGAACGTCTCTGTGGCAGTGTGGTTGAAGGTAGTGTAGCTCCACGTGGGTATGTGGAGGTGAGCTGTGTGGATACTGTCCATTGACATACAGGTGGGCACAGGGACGGAGAGGTCCCGGCTTTGGGAAAGTGGAGGACTTCGTAAATGGCATTAGTATAATACATTGTGTAATACTGGATGTATATGTATAATCAGGGTACGTTCATGTATAAGACTGATGATATACGTAGATACTGACGATATTATTAATACAGGCTCAGAGTGCGTCACTGATGAGGCCTACAGTACACAGGTTGCATCTGCATCGGCAGTGATGCAGAGAAGGTTCAAATTTATACCAAAAAAAGCATATGATTCACTGGATATGATGTAGTATTGACAGTTACATGATGCAGGGTATAGTAAAGGGTATAGCAAACTATATAGAATATTCTCTAGATCATCACTACAATGAGGTGAGGACAAAGTTATCAGTACCTCAGGCCCGTATGCCTGAAATCACTGATCTACGGTCACTCGTCAGTACAATATGCAAGTGTGTGTGTGTGTGTGTGTGTGTGTGTGTGTGTGTGTGTGTGTGTGTGAGTCAGGTGCAGAGCAGAGCTGACACTTGGATGTTCAGGGGTTATAGTGTTATCACACTGTCTGTACAATCGCCAGGTTTTCTTTACTAGTGTTTTTAGAGTATTTTGGGCCGAAACTCGTCAGTATTTTTAAGGTTACATCGACCAGGTCTTCAGCATCTCTCCTTAGAGTTTGCACCTCACCTCACGAGCTGGGAGGGTGAGGTCTATTGGATCGAGTTCGACCAAGTGTGGTGAGAGGGTTTAGCAGTAAACAGGCATGTTTTCAACAAGGCTTTTAACATAGTCATGACGATAAATGACCAACTGGATATCATGATCAGGCTGCAGGGAGTGAATAGTGGAGGGGACGGGTTCTTGCATGGTGTGAAGAGAGGAGTATAGAGGGAGGTGGGAGCTATATAACACATAATGTACTTCAGTGGATGGAGGTGGATCATTAACCACATTATTCTTGGTGGGAGTGGATAGCGCCAGAGACTGAGGCAGCCGGTTTGATCATACCTCTGGCCCGCAAGGATCCATCATTATATGTAAGCTGGTAACTGTTAGACACGTCCCTAAGCATCATATGTACCTGTCTACATACTCATCCCGGTAATGTATGATTGACCTGTAAGACGGACCCAACGGGAAAGAATATATTTATGTGTACATATCAACGTTGGGAGGTCCATTGCTCCCGAGGTTTTAATGATTTTTTGTTTAAACAGATCA
>JAUUDY010552905.1:0-10368 GCA_032361765.1 Panulirus inflatus | reverse complement strand
CCCTGTATCCTACACTTTTTCTCCTATCTATTTACGATTTTCTTCTACAAATACCCGAATGCTATCATATGCTGACGAATCAACAGTGCGTTCCTCCATATCCTTCAACTATGCTCCTTCTTCTCTTTCTCTATCTACATCTCGTTTTGACATAACTTCCTCAATAAACTCAGGGTTGCACAGGATAGCTTAGTGAGATAGACAAAATCATATTAAATCTGATGCCTCCAAGACCCAGTGTCTGCCCATCTCTCTGTCGAAAATTCCTCAAAACTTTCCTTTCTCCTTCGACAGTTCTGTAATTCCACCTCTTAACTCAGTGAGCATACTTGATATTATTGTAATATCCACTGTATCTTGGTAACCCTACATTACAGAAATAGCTAAGTCTAGCTCTAAGAAATTGGGGTCTTCGATAAATGACGAAATTTGTTTTCTTCAGAACAGTTGTTCCGTTTCTACAAAGGGTCGCCCCGTTTTGTACTGCTCTCACATCTGGGGCGGTTCTAGCTATGCATCCTTGCTTAACAGAGTTGAGTCGAAAGCTGTCCGACTTATCAACTCTCCCAGGCTAACTTCAAAACTTGACTCACTTGCCCTACGCCTCCGCTTTGGCTGACTTTCCCCTCTTCTATAGGTATTGCTTTGGTTTTTGCTCCCGAGAGCTGGCTGCTTGTGTACCCCCACGCGATACCCGGGAAGCTGCTGCGTCAAATGATTACTGTGTGGCTGTTGGTTACTCGAGGGTGGGCACTTTTGATAACTTCCCCAACAACACCTCGAAGCTTTGACAGGCTCTACCTTCTCATGTCGTTCACTATAGATATGACCTGACGTTTTTGAAAAGGAGTGGTTTTGACTTACTCCAAAATTCGTAAATACGTTCCCTTGTTTCATATTCCTTTTATAATTTTTTCGATATTTCACTTAAGGTCCGGACTTGATGTGGCCTTTTGTCCGTGACTGGAGCCTCCAACGTTAAAATAAGGGAAATGCCAGAAGACAAAAAGGCGAGTCCACACTAACACCTTTGTCGGTAAAATGTGTTTGCGGCTGTGTCTTCCACCATTGTGAATGATTACATGTAATTGTTGACATTTGTGTTAGGAACATTCTCGGCAACAGTAATTTGACCCGCTAACTGTGAGGGTGGCGCTGCCTCACCCCACTATATTACTGACGCTGCTGCTGCTAGTACACCCTCACTCGCCTACTGGGTATGTATCGTCCAGGAAACTGACTGGTGTGGACTCATTATTTCACTTTTCAACTATGTCGTCACTTTGTATCCAACTTGTTGCTGACAGTGTTACCAACGTTGCTGTGTTCGTGTGGATCTGTCTTATTTAACAGTGTTGCCAGGTGTCGTCGTACATGTTTTCCACAATGTTGTTACGTTGGTGTGGCCACGCCTTGAAACAGCCAAAATAAAGTCTCACCCTCATCACAAATGATCAAATGAAGCCAATAATGTTTAGATGACGTATGCAGCAGAGAATACTGGGAATGTGGTAGGTAATTAAAAACTGCTAGAGGATATAGCTTACAGGGAACTACTAATGAAACAATCGTTGAAACTGCTAATGTTGGCCATACAGAACGTATCTCTTGAGGGTCATCTGTCTTCGTCGTTATGCTGTAGGACTGTGTTAATTTTACCATAGTAATAGCAGACCTCACGAAAGCTCAGTAACCAGGTTTTCATGCAGTATATTGCTTAACATTGAACGAATGAATACTTGATGCGTACACGGAGTCACAGATTTGTTACTCGCCTCAGAGCAACATGCCAATCTTCCACCTCAGGAAGTGTCCAGGTCGGTATTGTTTACCGAGGGAGTCATGGTTGTGGGCTGGTATGCAGTGTGTGTTGCCTTACATTCATTTTGGACAGTAAGCGGCAGACATTACTAGACCCCGCGTCCTCAAAAGTTTCTTTTTCACTTGTCTTATTGACCATTATTGTAGTCGACACGCGTTCCTCTATTTTGACTGAAGTATTCTGGCGTTCCCTTAACGAAGAACTAAGGTACCAAAGATTGTGGTACATGTATATAATGAGGCGAAAAATGTAATGAGGGAAGTTAGCTTTTGAGGTTGGCAGGCCTGCGGCGTGTGGGGTGGGAGGCTGGCCGGCAGGTTGGTAGCGTGGGGTACTCGCATGGCAAATGTAACAACACCAGGTCCCCAACGTGTGTGTGTGTGGATATTTGATGTTATTTAAGCTGGTATGTGGCTGAGTTTTGGAACATTGTTGTACGTAGTGGACAGAGAGTCATAGATTGTTTTGATGACATTGGTAAATCCCGGCAGTGAGGATATTGTGGATACTTGACGAATCAATGTTGTCGGCGTCGGCGAGGGTCGGTGGCCGTGCATGGACGTACAATACCAGGACTTGTAGAGCAGGTTCTGGCCTGCTACGTTGTGTCACGGACGGCCTCGCTAAGGCTGAGAGATTCCCTAGGGAGGCGAAATGTTCCAGGTGGTATCTATCCGGTTCTGTGTAGGGGCATAGAATATTCTTAGCTGTAACTAGACTGCGCGGTTGGGGCTAAGCTAGAGGACCACTCTGTTATGGGGAAGGGTCGGTTTGACTATAGTACTCAAGATGGGTTCCAGAGGCGAATTGCACTAGAGTGGTGAGGCAGGTTCATATGTTGTGGAGTTGTTGCTGGAGCAGGACTTAGGGCGTGACAAAGTGGTGCTGGTGTTAAGGGTTAATGTGTAGTAGAGAAGTTTATAGACAGAGGCAGTTAGGTTGAAAGTGCAGGAACAATTAAACTGGCTGACATATTGACCTGTGTTGTGATGGATTAAGTAAGTTATCAGGCATTGTGTTAATAGTGAACACCCTGTATGTGAACAATGTGTGAACTTTTGGAAATTTTGTATTTGAAAAGAAAATTGACCAGTTTGTTTATTGTTTTCTATGTGACAGAGTATTTTTGTAATATTTCTTTTGTAAAAAAAGTCAGTAGATTTTTGTCGTTTATGACCTTTGGAGGTGTTCCTATATACTTAAAATTTTCTCAGTGAACGGGCCAAGTTGAGGTGCCGCAGAATTTCTCTTCCCGGGATACTTCGTTTAGGTTCCTGTGTTAATTATGTGTGTATACTTAATTTGCTCTACTGTATGCTTGTACGGAAAGAACAAGGATGGGACTGAAATTTATTTTTCGCTATTTTTTTTATTTAAGTAGTTAAGATTTCAGAATTAACTAATTTTTTTTTTTTTTTTTTTGGATTGCTTGACCCAACCCTAGTACGATACAATTTTGTTTTTGATCTCCGGATTTTTTTGCATTCACATGTCTGTGGACTAATTCTGATACGTACGCCAGCTGTCTCATACGCTTGTTCTCACCTCTCTACTTCAACACAAAGTTATGTATTTTCAAAAATGAAAATCATTAAGTTATTCTTTTCTTTGTACATGTTCGCCGTTTTCCGCATTAGCGATGTAGCGCCAGGAACCCGAAGAAATGGTCTCATTCACTTACATTTACTCCTTAGCTGTCATGTGTAGTACACTGAAACCAGATCCCCCTAACCAAACCCAGGCCCCACAGTCCTTTCCGTGGTTTTGCCATACTACGTCATGTGCTCTGATTCAGCGCATTGCCAGCACGTTGTCCCTTGTTTAGCACATCGCTCTGGTTATCTTGCCTCGCACACCCCTGCAAGTTCAGGTCCCGAACCATCTTTCACTTCAGCGTTTCACCTCTCTCTAGGTTACCCCTTATTCCTCCTACTTCTGACATGCAAACTCTCATCGTCATTCTTTTCTCACTCATCCTCTCCATATGTCCAAACCACTTCAGTACACCCTGTTCTGCTCTCATGTATACACTTACTACAACACCTCTCTCTTACCCCATCATTTTTTATTCGATCAGCCCTCCTCACACCACATATTGTCCTCGGACATTTCGTAACCGCCACATTCACTATATCCTATGCAGTTTTGCTTAAGAGCTACGCCTCTCATCCTTACACACAATACCAACGGGACTGTTATACCATCAAACGTACTCGTCTTTTCCCTCACAGACAGTGATCTAACGCCACACATTTTTCAGTATGCCCAAGGCCATTTTTGCTCCCCCCACCCTCCCTGTGGCTCACTTCAGCTCGAATGCTTCCATATCCACTCCCAGGTATCTCAAACACTCCACTTCCTTCAAGTTCTCTCCATTCAAACTCACTCCACATAACCTGTCTCTTCACCCCTCAACCTAATAACCTTGCTTTTATTCACATTTATTCTCAATTTTCTCGCTTCACACATTTCCAGAATAAAGGATACCAACTTCTGCCACTAGCTCCTCCTCAGCAGCAGACATCAACTGATCCATACTTGCTTTGCTCAGCAAGACACTTACATCTCCATATTTCCTTTAGATTTGATTACATTGTACTATTTGTCGTGGATGTGTTGTTCCATTTAATGAAAAGTTTTCGTCGTATGATATTGATTGTAATTATATACTTGTACTATTAACATCGGTAGGTCAGTATGATCACTAGCTCTATATTTGGTCATTGTTGCTTTGAATATTGCTTTGGATATCAGACTTCCTGTAGTATCCTCACTGAGCACATCGGTTGTCAGCAGTCTTAACATGCTGTGAGCTGGAATTCAAGTTGGCAGTTCCCGTATTCCAGAACAACCTTCCGCTGCTGTTTCTAACCACAAGGATTTGCGTGCGTTGGCCGTGTTCAACACCTTCAGTACATTCATATTTGTTTTTCTCAGATTTTTTTCCTCAAAGAAAATTTGTTTGCTCCCAAGAGCCATTGTGTGGAGTAACATTAATTTGTTGCTAAAACATGATCGTCCCGGAACAGTTACTTTGTCGCCACGAATTATATTTACAAAGTGTTTTGCCTGAATGGTTATGTTGTTTGCATGACATGTGAAACGTATGGTGTGTATGTATGTATGTTCGTTTGTGTGTGTGTGTGTGTGTGTGTGTGTGTGTGTGTGTGTGTGTGTGTGTGTTTAATCATATATTTGTTCAGTTCAGAGAAGGGTAAAAAATCGTGGGTCCTCATATATTGAACTTTCGCTAGTCAAACAACTCTGAACTTTTGGATGTTGTCAGAATTCACAGTTATGTTTAGTTTATTTCACTAATCCTTTACACATATTCTTACAATTCTTGACATATTTTGTAAAATGTTTCATGTTTCACTTCCTGTTATGGTGTCTTGTTTTATCCTCGCATCTTTCAAAGAACCGTTCACTTGACGTCACCAAAGGTTGTGATCAGGTCACTCCTTACTTTTCTCTCTATCACGGCAGACAAATTGAAGGTCTGTAACTCATCCGTGTTCATTCGGGTATCATCTATGATGCCTCCCTCTGGACTTTCATTGTTGAGTGGGATTTGAAGGAAAAAGAAAAAAAAAATAACCGTCTTCGGTCCTGTATTTGGGCCACTATAGTTAAACCCGAGCGTATGTAGCTACGGTCTTATATTGTACAAATGTTGGCTGGATGAGTTTTCTACATCATCACAGCAAATCACGAATCTTCTTCGCCTTGGAAGTCTTTTATTGAACACTTCCTTTCTTCCTTCACTTTACCTCTATATTGGAAGGTATTGGTACCCACATTCCTTATCTTTCATTCTAAGTTTCACAGAACTTTCCACCGTATTGCCCTGATACATAACTACTGAATATCATTACCCAGTTTATAATACTATAGAAATTAGAAACAAGTGTGGTACTTCTCTTTTCATCGTTTCATCTCTTTGAGTCTAGTTTCATTATTTCTGTTTTTACTTCCTCATTTACCACATAACCAATCTCAAATTCTACATGATCACTCGTATTGTAACGTGTGTGACTTAGTATTTATGCTACTGTGTCTAGTGGTGATGATGTCTCGGTATTATGCTGGCAAAGGAAATTTCCATGTATACTGTGTACGTTTCCAGGACTTTGTATCCATTATGTGCGTGTAAACTAGTGTGTGATTATACTCGAGTTGCCCCGTCTCTTAACCTTGTTTATATGTGCCATGTCTTTGCTCTTACGTGTGCATGCATACATGAACACACCCTAGTCTATGCTAGGTATGTGTGTGTGTGCGTGTGTTTTTATAGCTGATGACAAACTCTCGGTCCCTGAAAATTAATAGTTTTCATGGTATAAGAACATTTCAATATGAGATCCTACAAATGCTCTTAGTAAAAGGTAATTCAGGATACTGGGGCAGTGAGACCTCATACCTCTCTCCAGTAATTATCATTCAGGACGTGGAAGACATAATTATTGACATGCCCCATTGAGCTGTGTCTTGTCATAATGAACTGTCGCTATAGATTTGCACTCTTATTAAATCAAATCGATTATCTTCAGTAATGCTATGATTTTAGGTAGTGTATTGCCAGTTTATGTGAATTATGCTCATTGTTTAAGGAATAAGATATGGTAATGCTAATTGCAGGAAACGTCATGTACTTTCTGTTGAATAAACTGCATTGTTGTGTAATAGGATTACTGATTTACACGCATTCTCTTAAATTGCTATTCCTAAAGGCTACAGTAAAGCAACATTACTGTTAATGTACATAACGTTGTCATAATGCCTATACTTTTCCAGTTAACCTCATCGTCAATGAACATTGTTTACCTAAAAAAGCAATATAGGTAGAGGCAATCAGACGAGGGACAATAGACGTGCGTGTATGTGATCGCTGAGCTCAGCAGTTCCCGTGTAACCGTCGTCATGTTGGGACGCACATCAGAGACGCTGCTGCTACTGCTGCTGGCCCTTGTGTCACCACTGGGCCATGTTCAAGGTCATTCTACATCTCCTGAGCTCCCCTACTTTTCACTTATCAACTTGACTTAGTGGTGATAGATATTGTGAAAACTGAAGGAAATGAAGACGGGCATTCATAGTATTCATAGTTGGGATATGAAGCTAAGATAGCGATACTGTTTGACTGTTCCACCGATCACTTGTATATATAATGGTGTTGATGTAAGTAGAGATATCTTACCTGTGGTGAACCAAGGAATTCAGGGTATGGTTGTGGCTAGTTTGAAGACCACGATACAGGAATGAGTGGTGATGTAGGGTAATGTCATCTTGATTAGGTCAAGGAACATGTTGTAGGGTAATGTAGTAATGATACATAAAGGAACATGTAGGGTTATGTAGTAACGATAGATAAAGGAACGTGTAGGGTAATGTAGTAACGATAGATAAAGGAACATGTTCTTGAACATCATGGTTGAGAATGTAAGATGTTACCTCGGTGTAGAATAAGTGATGTGACGCCGTTGTTATATTCATAAGTAGTGTTAATATGGATGCTATGGTTAGGAAATAATGTAAGTAATCAGATTGCTACTTGATACTTAAAAGGTTCGAAGCTTGTTGAAACTGGTGATTTTGTCTTAGTATGTTGTTGATGGGGCTTTAAGCACAGTATTGCGTCATTATGATACAAACTGAGTACACAGCGGGCAGACAGGTTGCATTACGTGACCCGACCGACTGGCCGTGTATGGTTTTTAGAAGCAGGCAATATCTAAGGAAAAGAAAACGTTAATCGTAAAAATAGAGGACTTTACCATTAGCAAAATTTTTTTTTTATGTAAACACACTCATCTTTAGCGCGGATATTATAACATTTGAGAGTTTAACACCTAGTCACCTACTTTTTCATGTATAAAAGAGTAAGAATCCGATAACTCAAACCCGCTGAATCTCCTTTGACCCTCCAATTACAAAATTAGGAGTCAAGGTAAACCCCACCACCACCAGAAAACAAATATATAATTTTTCGTCAGCATGTGTAACTTTATTTCCTTGCGTCATGCCTGAGTATAGGTGACCTATTGATACTACGGCGCTCAAGCCCACTATCATACTTTCCCAGGTCCTTAGCTAGGACTTCCTGAGCGTGTGCTCTCACTGTATAAAGGCGGACCTCTTAATGTGCAACAACCTAGCCACCACTTACGGTTGTGAGTGATAATGGCAGTTTGCAATGTTATCTAGTGTTAGCTCTGCTGCATATAGCAGTTTTTATTGATCTCGGACACAATTGTTCATTCAGAAGGAAGACAAAAATTGACTTTTCCCTGTGAGGTTAGGAGAGGCGAGGATAGTTGCTCGACCCCAACCAACCCTTATGTCTACGGACATGTTGACTGCAGTGTGTGTCTGTGTTTATATAGCAATGTGACCGCTTATATGTGTGTAAAGAAGAAAACTCAACGTTTTTAGGAACCCATCTCAACTCTTGTAAGAAGCCTAAACACTTTTTGTAATTCCTGCGCATATATTATTTCTTTTTATTTGTTGTTCTCGTCCATTATTCTGTTGGAAATATTTTTCTTCCCTCACCTGCCCTGTCCACAATATTCTTTTCAAAGTTTCTTTATTCCTTTTTCTTATGCTGCTACACTAATTCCATGCTCTCCTTACATTGCAAATGCTGGCTGTCTGGTGTCCCATCTATATCTTTGCCACTGCACATCTCAAAGCTCCTTTGCTTTATGACATTTTATCCTAAACCATTCTTTCATTTTTCGTACCATTTCTTCTGTATTTAAGGCTTCAGATACCCATGCCTCTACTCCTTCATTTTAGATATCACAGAACCTCTCATCATGTACTATTGGTTCTTGGCAGCTGAACTTCATTCCCCAGTCTAGATTACCATAGAAATTATGATGGTTTGTGTAGTTTCCAATGTTGTATATCCATTTATGTCATGTCTCACCTCTGCTCTTTTAATATCCTCTTTTCCCATATTGTCAAACTTGACCATTACATGATCACTACATCCAACTGGTGTATCATATATTCTCAATATCCATGCTAGTATGTGTGAAGATAAGATGTAGCAATGTTGGTGTATCAGTCCCTCAGTTGTGTGTTCCCTGGCATGTTGGTGTCAAAATTTTCCTCATGAAACAGATGTCTCCATGACTTTCTGTCATCATGAAAATTTTGATGAGGAGTACTTTACCATTTCTAAGTGAGAGTTTCACTGCTTTATGTACCATCCTGATTATTCCTTCATTTTTGTCTTTATATATTTGATCTGGATCATTACATTTCTTTGGAGTGTTATATGATATTAACACCACTATGCTCTTCTTCCCTACAGTTACTCCTCCCATTATGTGTTGTCTGAAAAGGCCATCTTTCTCATTTCTTGAAACTTCAGTCAATCTTCTATTAAGAGGGCTAATCCTCCCCCTCCTTGACTTTCTTGCTATCATGCACCCCTCTGGGCAGAACAGATGAGAACCTATCTCTTTGGTAAGCTTTGTTCCCATCTCTCTGGCAAGCTTAGTTCCCACAACTCCAACAATATCAGATATACTTTTCCTTACACTGTTCATGAATTCCATCTGTTAATCCATCAACATTTGAGTACATTACTTTCGGTCTGACATTACCATCTCATCACACTCCTGCCCTCTTTGCATTGCTAGCATGGCTACTCCATCCTCTTGCTACATGTGATGTCTCCATTTTTTGCTCTTGACTCTACTCAAAGCTTTTCTCCTCTCCTTTTAATTTTTTTGTCACCTTTGATGAATATCCCACTGAATTCCACCATGCCTTAAAGAGTTAGCTTTTTTAAGTACATCCAGGTTTGGTGACTCCCAAGACAAACTTAACAATGACTGGCCACCTCCTTATATCTTGGCTATAACCACCAGTTTTTCTCTTTCCCTTATCATGAAAGTGTATCTGGCATTCCCATAGCCTGTAGCAATACATTAATACACAAACCACTTCTTCTCCCCTTCCTTACCTAGTGTATGATTTTCATTGAAGCCAAAAATAATCAGTGATTTTCATCTGTTAAACTCCTGTTTCACTAATCTTTCTGCATTTGGTGCCACCCTCTTTTCAGCTAGTACCCTCAGTATAGAAGTGTAAATCTCTTTGTCCTTATCTTTCTCCATGATCTCTTGTTTTACTTGCAAGCACTGGTTCTGCATCCTTGACTGCTTCATGTCTAACAATGCATGTTATTCTTTCAACTGCTTCACTGTATTTCCCATGCACCTCTGTTTGTGTTACCCCATGTCACTGTTCCTTTATCTGGTGCCAGAATTGCTCGTCCTAAACTTACCTGTCATCTCCTATACTCAGTCTGTCTGTGTGCGTTAGCCCTGTTTTCTAACTGAACAGGTATTGATGTTGATTCAGTAGACTCTGTATGTGCTCTTGTCCTAGCCTCTCTCCGAATAGCTGTCAGTATCGCTTCTGCAATACCCTGCCCTTTATTGTCTTCAAATTATTTTGTATGCATTTTAGTCCTTTCCTTTGACTGCACAGCCTCTAGCATATCTGGAAAAGACACATCTGCTTTTTAT
>JAUUDY010552684.1:0-10371 GCA_032361765.1 Panulirus inflatus | reverse complement strand
TACTGAAACAGAAGTTACAACAAATCTTATGCTCTTTTCAAACACTGCACTAATCGTAAGGATTGGATTATGAGGATAAAGAGTCAAGAAATACCTGGGGGATCAGGTGATGACATGCATTCTTACCTGGATATTCTTAAGGAACTCGTTATAGTCTCGAGCATGTACCATAATCTTCTTGCCATCCTCAGTCACTCCTGGCCACCATGCCACTCGCTCTTCTGCCTGAAGGCAGACAACATTGAGCATTTTAATGCATTACAGTTTTAACTCATACTGTACATATGGACTGCTGATTTGTAAAGTAATATTCTTATTGAATATGCTCGTCAGAAACACGTACAAGGATGCAATAAATTTTAGCACCTGAAGTTGTTCAGTTTCAGTCATAATAAAGATGAATTCATAAACGTTAGACTTCTTGCCCGATGACACCTGTGAGATTACATGAGTTTCTCTTATCTCTTGGGCCATTCTCAGTACTGGACCATCAGCAGTTATTCTGCATGTCTTTACAATGCTGTTACAGGGGTAAGTCTCAGTACGTGAAAGTTCTTTGGTGAGGAAAGGGGTTTTTGTCTTTCTTTTACAGGTTCCTGATTCACTATGGTGAATCATTAAAAAATCTTAAAGATACATATATCTGTTATTCTACGTCTAGCACTCTGGCAATTGTTTAGTGAATTCTAGTTGGAAAATACTAGGATTCTCCCTGCAACTGTGATAACATGATACTCTACCAGCAGGAGTTGGGTATTTGGGTCTGTTTCGATGATGTTCCACCTTGAAAGCAGAAATGAATAATGACAAATCAAGCAAGTTGGAATATCGAAGTAAGTATAGATACAGCACTCAAATTTTTCCCTGAAAAAGCAGAAATTTTAAACCTACTTTGAAGGTACGAATGATGACGCAGAGCTATTCTGTGATTCCCTAGGTAAACAATATAACAGCACAACAAACACCTTGATTCAATATCCTACCTTATTCAATTGAGGGTATAGTGATCAGCTGTGCATCACACCAGTTTAGTGAGAAGATCTACGGATATCCTTTTCATATGAATACTGGTTTAGCTGTCACATCCATAAAGTGATATTTTTACAATTTGTCTATTGTTTAGATCTGCTACACTCCTATCCATCAAACTTTTAACTTAGTATTTATAAATCATCTGTCAGCTAAGCAAGTGTTACTTCATTAAACCTTGAAACCATGTTGTACAACTATATAATCTAAAATCACCTGTGCATGAATGGATTCAGCTAAAAATGAGGAAAAGCAATAAAATTCTCCTATGAAGTCATCTGCAGACAGAGCAATCACCTGGCTAGTTCCCATAGTAGACTGTCAAGTGAAAAATGTCAGAGTCGCTGGCATGCTCACCTGATCCAGCTTCCCACACAAAACCTTAACGTTTGGTCACATTATATTCCCAAAACATATGAAATATGACAAATAAAATAGAACATATGAAAAACTCTCAATCTGTTTCTAGGGAGGTTACCTCATCAAAATACATCTTGATAACTGCGGAGATTCGTTTCCTCAAGAGACCCTCAGAGGTGACAATACCACTGAAGATCCTCCTGGCCTGGAAGGCAATGAGGGATGAAGCCTGGCCCATGGTCAGTTGCAGATAGCAAGAGTTCCTCCGTAGAGCTTCAGTCAGCTGCACCAAATGGTGCAAGTTTGGTGCCAAGACATCTGATCCATCTTCATAGCTCCTAGTGTCTTTATGAACCATTTTACTGCTATTGTTGTCAATGCTGATGGTGCTGTGGGCTTCAGCATTTTCAGCAGGGATACTGGTATCAACATTACTTGCATCATCAGAAGTTTGGTCAAAGTCAGCGCTGTCTTTCACTGAGCTAAGATGGTTGTCAACATTTACAGAACCATTACAGCAGACAACTCCATGATCTCTGAGGCCATTAATACTTCTTTCACTGGTAGCATCACAGTCTCTGTATTTACTAGCAGTAAAGGGTTTCTGAAGGGCAGGTGCAGATGTAGAGGGTGAGCCACATATGTTTTGACAGAATGAAAAGATCACATCTCTTGTAGCCTCAGGAAGATAATTATCCTCATCAATTTCTACCAGCACGTCCTGGAGACAAACCTACCACAAAGAGATTAACTACACTTAATCATCAGTGATCATAGAGTCAACAAAAACAAATGAGAAATGTAACTTTTTATGACAGTCCTATGTAACAAGATGAAGAGGCAAACAAGTGTGGTCAGTAGAATAGTTAGCACTTTCCTTAAAGCCTCCATATTATATGAGTATACTGACTTGAAACATTTTGCCTTTAACAAACCTAACCTAACAGCGTATATTTCATTCCCAAACCAGATTATCCAATAACTCCAGATCTCTGACTCATTCTGTACAAGATCTCATTATCAAGCCATTAGACATTTCACCTTGATGATGTACTCGCAGGTGGAAGGAGAGATGTTCGGGAGCCCCATGACAACGCAGTGCCTGAGGAACCTTGGAGGGATATGATGAAAAGGAACACTTGAGCAGGAGAGAGCTAAGATTGGCACCACACGCTGGAGGAGGTACCTTCTCCCAGTCACTGGGCACACTACCTCCCCATATTCCATCATATGTCTGTAAAGGAAAAATAATCTATATAACCTCTCTTACTCCAAAACATTAACATTTATAGCTAAAAGAACCATTAGATTCTTGCAATGCTGGATTCAGTAACAGCCTAGATATTAAAATGTATTCCTTGATGATTTTTCTTAATATAAACCCTTGCAACCTGTTTTTAACAAACAAACTTATGTATAATCAGTCTACCTGTTGGGGGCAAGCCATCTTAAGACAAGGGACCATGCCAGCCATCAACCTAGTCAATTCAACCACCACCACAATAAGCATGCCTGTCATTATTACAAACATCCACTCCAACCCCATCCATTAATTCTATATGTGATAGCTAACTAAGATATCACATGCCTAGGTAGTTCTGTTGAAATAGTTATAGTATGCAGTCTGCAGTTCTGAAGATGAAAATTTCACATGGATTATGTTTGCAGCAGGGGTCTTCCTTTATCAGGCAAAACAGTTACATCATCATTAATGCACTGTATCTTCTGTGCTCAGACAACTATCATAAATACAGTGCATTCAAATCTTCAAATCCACCAATAAGAATAATTGTGTGAAAGATATAGAATTCTAATGAGTACAACAGTCTACAAAGTGATGCAAATCTTTATCAAAGGCTTGTGCAAGTTAAATCATAATAATTGAGACTCCATTACTGATTAAAGACCATCAAATAAGTAAGCCTGAATATAAAGAAACAACATATTTCTTGTTAAGCATGCAATCTTAATATTATAAAGATCCACAGTAGGAGTAGAAAAGGACTTATTCTGATTTGCAAATGTAATAGCTACCGGCAAGTTTCCCAGATAGTTCCGACCACACCATCTGTTTCCAGCTGCAAGTTGATGTCTTCTAGCACCAGTAGTGAAAAGCCCTCATCCCCTGGGGCTAACAACTGGATTACGTCACGAGGCTCTGTTGGTGATGGGATACCAATCAACCAATCACTGTGACTGTCATTACACAAAGTCCTGGATGAAGACAGCAATTCAGTGCTGGGAAGTGGGCTTGGTAAGAGGGAGGCAGTCATACATGAGAAGAGGTCTTCAGCAGTAGACAGTGGAGTACATTTATATCGAATGACTCTGGTGGCAGGTGCAAGATTACGTTCAAATATGTCCAGGAAGGTGCTTAAACCATTACCTGGAAAGAGTAAGAAAAATCTGGTTTATACATTACATACCTGGTATATCAAAATAGAATTCTCTTCTTTTTATTATGTACATGTATGTGCATGTATGTATATATGTGTGTATGTGAATGGATGGGTCTTTCTCCATCTGTTTCCTGGCACTACCTCGCTAATGCAGAAACTGCGATCAAGTATAATAAATATATAAATAACATATACATGTATATATACAGCACACATCTTCAGCACTTGTCTATATCTCTAAAAAGTAACTGAAATTGAACAGTACTGAAATGCTTAAAATCAGTGTCTGATCTCAACTTTGTAATAAATTGATTGATCAGATGTCAGCCGGTTCTGTCTATTTCTTGCTTTATAACTATCAAGCAGAGAGGAAGGGAAGGAAGTCGACTTACCAGGTTTGGAGTATAGAAGCAGAGGGCATGAAGCATCGAGCAACTGTGGCAAGAGACTAAGTCCTGCCTGGAACTCTGGAATGGCCACCACTCGCCCAAGGTAGTCCAGGAAGGCATCAGAGGGAGCTGGGCTCCGCGAGTCTAGTCTACATCAGAAGAATAATCATCGTTGGAGACTATAGGTGGTTATGATTGGGAAATCTTACTGAAGACTAAGGTGTATGTGGTGGATGGGGAGGGAAAGACCCTGCTGAGAAAGTTAAAGTTGTTTGGGAAGCAATTAAAGAGGAAGTCTGTTCTGTAAGTACAAGAAAGAAGCATCAACTGAGAAGTACAGTACATGGAAGACAGGTTCCCTGAATAAGTATGATATGTAGGGGCTTCTTGGGAAACTTGAGTGAGAAGGTTTATTGGGAGGTATCAGGAGTTAAGTTTTACTGGGAGATATGAGAGAAAAGTTTAATGGGAGATATTAAGAAGGTTTACTAGAAGAAGTGAGGAAGGTTTACTGGAAGGTATCCTAGAGAAGGTTTGCTGGGAGGTATAAGGTAAATGGCTTAAACTCTGGGAGGAATTTACTGGATAGGTATAAGAAAGATGACACTCTCTGAGAAGATGAAAGGTTTACTCGGTCAGAAGGGTATGCTTGATGAAGAATCATAGATAAAAAAAGCCTGTAACCTCTTTGTTTGTCTATATGTTTATATCTACATTTTACACTTGTCCTATAATTATCTTAGAAGTGTTACATAAAGTATAACATCAGGTGATTACATGCTATTCTTTCTCATCTTCACATTACATATGATACAATGAAACTTTCGAATTGCACATTTCAGGTTTTTCTGGTCATGACTATAGTCTGACATTTCTTAAGATGTAAGACACCTGACCTGGCTGGTGTGTAGGATCCCTCTCTGGCATCCTGGTGCAGGTGTGGGTGGAGGGCAATGTGCAGGAGCTCCAATACCTGTATCATAGCCTCCAGGATCTCACCTGGAGGTGCAGCTGGTGTCACTCTTGCCTCCACCAGACTACACACACATCTGGCCGTACACATCTATAACATCAAGGACAATACAATGTTATTCTTGGGACATCTTCCATGTGTAGGACAGCAAGCAACAACAACAACAAAAATATACAACTGAATATTTCGCTCTCAAAATTTCACACTGGATATATCTGATAAATATTTGCACCACTTTGGATACCAAAGGAGACGTATAAGATGGAATGGTCAACACAGGGTGAACATCATGTATAACTAACCTAAAATAAAAATGAAAATGTAGTACAGACCAGAGAGGTGTGAGGTAGCTTGAGGTTGAGGAGGCCATCAGCTAATGAGGAACATGTCTGGGAAAAGACCTGCCAGGGCTGCAGGGGAGGATGGACATTTGCCAGCCGTTGTACTGCTGCCCTGGCAGTAACAACAACATCTACCTCCTCAGCAGGCACTTCCAGTACAGGGCATCTGTGGCAGCAGAGCAAAAGGAATACATCTAACTATCTAGATCTCTGACACCTGTTCCAAATGGAACTCCCTCAAGGGGGTGGCAACGACAATTGAGTCTCCATAACTAGAGACTTTAAGTGCCGCTTCTAAGCCTTTAGTGCCTCCATCTTAATAAGGCACTGGTAGGGGGCAACTCTAATGCAGTGTTTGCAGAAGGAACACAAACCTCAAATATTCTTATCTATATGGTAAAGGATGATTTTATGAAAATCATGAAAGCAAGAGAAAGACTGATGGTAATAAACACATCCTGCAAAGATTAAGGTGTACTGAAACACTGGACATTCATGAAGCCTGATTGCAGCTATAATAAGTGTATCGTTCAAGTAAGTTACACTGGAGGCTAACTATTATTGCCAAGTCATGTATCTGCATGGCACATTAATTCATTGTGTGTTAAAAAGTACCTAATCTAAATATATTCTTTATAAGATTTAAAGGAAAAAATAGTAAAGCAGGATGCTTTATACAAGGAAGTGTCATCATGAAATATGGCAGCACTTCAAAAGCAATATCAAAGAAGTGACAGATCAATGCCTCTTGGAATTATTTGTGTACCATTTGTTCAGTAGATTTAGCAATTTCTTGCAAACCCTTTTGTAATGAGACGATCATGAAGAAGATCTGTAAGAGTTTCTTCCACAAAAAAATCTTACATGCATGTTGAAATTCACAAACAATGCTTACCAGTTACCAAAAGCAACATGAACTTTCTACACAAAACATTAAGTATGACAAAATACATATTTTGAGATTGTCTGCTATATTTACTTGGTCCTTCTCTTTACATAAGACACAGTTTGAAGATGATGCACATTGGATAACATTTTCTATCATAACTGAGAATTAACCTGTTCGATACTTATCATGACAACTGGCCCATAAAACTCCTTGCAAAATAATAATGTTTAATATTTCATCAATCTCTCTAATATGAGCCAGGCTATCTACACATGATAAATCATGCTAATTTGTATGCCTGTCCAAAATTAACCTATCTTAGAGAAAAATACTGTATCATAACACTCCCAATATTCACTAGTCATTTCTACAAATCCTATGTTCTCCAATCTATCTCCCCTCCCCTCATGCTAGTATTTCCTTATTCCAAACAACCTGCTCTCCACCTCCTACCTGACATGGATTTGGGGAATAAGGTCCTCCTCATTGTCTATCTCGAGTATGACCTTAATGTGGTGGCCAAGGATGACTTGATACAAGGCTTCATCTTGGAAGATGGGTGACGGTTGACACAGCGGAGCCAAGGCAGCAAGGACGCCAGGAGGGAATGGACCATCCAGTACCACCCATTGTTCCCCAGCACACTGTTCCTGTACCAAATCAACATGACGTTAGCATCAGTCACAGTACCATCCAGGCAAATGGTAATGATTAATAACTTGAGCTACAATGGTAAGATCATAGGAAATTTCAGTCTCACTAGAATCATAGTCATAATCATGGGGGGAACCAGAGTTTAAAGGAGCATAGAATCAGATGATATCCAAGCAAGGAAGCATCTGCTGGGTTCTCTAGAGAATAACTCGATATCTAAAGGATAAAGTAAGTGCACACGTGTGAACAACTATACTAAAATATTCATATTAAAAGGTGAAATTTGCATGACATTACTTCTTGTATTCTTTCATGTGATATGGTCATGTAACAGGTAATTATGCCACGGGTACAGATTAGAACTTTCTGTTGCTGATGAGCTTCTAATACTTACTGTTGGTTCCACATACATATATAATGAAGAGTAAGGAAGAACTACAATATAGTCATTGAGAAAACTGACAGAAAAAGGGAAGTAGAAAACAAATTATATATTATTGGGCATTACCTTGAAGAAAAAGAAGCTCTATTTTCAGGGTTACCATAAGGAAAGAAGGTAAGTGGATATCTTTTTTCTGTAACAAATCAAGAATAACTGCAAATGAGCAAGAGATATACATACTTAAGCAGACTGACAAACGAATAAGCAATTACATACTAGTGAACTAGGGACATTTGAAAAGAAGCTAGATTCTGTGTTGGAGCAATAAAAGATTGGTAACATCTAATTTCATTTTACTATGAATTAATCTGAGAATTGTGGCAATATACAAATTTGAAATACTATTGGAAAAATTTATAAATTCTGTTTACCACCTTTAACTCCTATCCCATTTACATTGGATGGATTGATTCCCTACACTCTCTTAGTTTGATTACTTATCTTAATACACAACAGGTAAACAAGGATTTTCATATAAATTAATGAACTTCATATTTTTTCATTATGGACAGCTATTGTCTCCAGTTCATACATTTATCCATGCATACTCTAATTTTTGTAGTTACAGTAAGTGGTGATACTGTAAACACTGAAAATTAAGATACATCTGGAACACAAAAAATATACCAAGAAAAAGATGAAATCTACATGTGTGCCAAACCCTGCTTCACAATGTAATGAATCACACACCATAAGAAAATTATGATTGTGGAGGTCAATGATAAGTAGGGAGCAAAACATGAGTACAAAAGTTCAGCCCATACATTCAAGGTACTGAGTAATGACCACTTACCTGCTGAGCCTCAGTTAGTGTGGTGAACAAGACACCCTTCCTCCATACCCTCCCATCATCTTGCCAGGACCCTAGCAGATGGTTCCTTGTAAAAGCACCACACTGCAAAACCCTCCATGAGACTTTCCATGACATGGCATTTGGGTACTTGGCAATCTTGTACCTCCACAATCTGTTGAGTGACTCTGCCAGTATCTGCAACATACAGCAATCAATAAACAATCAGATTCACTGTGGTTTAAGGAACATCACAACTAAAATGTAAAGCAGTACAGAAGATAGAGGAAACACATCTTACCTTCCAGACGGTGGATTTGCCAGCTCCTGAAGGTGCTGTGATGCAACAACAATGATGTATGGTCAGGAGCGAGTACATGTGAAGGGCAGCCATCAGGAGGGACATACCGTGGCTGCTCAGACCCCTCTGAAAAGAAGACTTCTCTCTAGGAGTTCCTTGTAATCTGGACTGATCATTTCCCTTGAATTCTGTATTTTCTCTATTTTCTTCTTGACAAGATGCATTTCTATTGGTTTCACTTTCTTTTGTCACGTCAAAATCAGTTGTAGTAACATCAGGACTCAAACTTTTCACTTTATGAAAGTCCTTACCAGTCAATGAAACTTCGCCATGCCCATAACCCCACTCTATTAGTACTTCCCTTAATGACTCCTCGATCTCAGAAACACCAAGAGAGTGCTGATACTCTTGAATTTCCTCAATCTCAAAAATTTTCTTAAAAACTCTACGCCACTCTTCCTCTCTGTTGCTAAGTAGAGGCGTCAACACGGCATACATGGCTTGGGTAATTATTTCTTCATCTGTTAAAAGATGTGCATATATAGGATGCCGCATCCATATGGAGGCAGCTGCTAAGGCTGGTCTGGCTGATGTAGTGATGATTTCCTTTTGGTTACTACCATGATGTATTCTCAATGCTCCTTCAGTATTCACAGCTGGTCGTTGTGTTTCCACGTACAACTTATTAACCATTACATTTTTGTTTAAACTGTTTTCATTTTTGTTTCCACTGTCCTCACTCAACCTTCCATTCTCTGTTAAAACATTTCGTATATCACATGAGACACGAGCTGTCGCCTGCACCAGTCTGGAAAGACAAAAATAATATAGTCATCCTAAGTTCCCCACATCTGGGAAAGTCAACATCTAACACTAAATTGAAAAAAAAAAATTTCATTAATATATAACAGTCTAATTCCAGGTGAGGATATTCCCTCAAAGGCCCAGTCCTCTGTTCTTAACACTACCTCGCTAATGCGGGAAATGGCGAATAGTTTGAAAGAAAAAGAAAGAATTCCATATAATGATATAAAACCCAATTTCTTTGCAAAAGCCTCCGACTTGCACACACCTCCCCAACAGTATGCAAGCCCAGGTCCTCTCACCTGGCAAAAGTGAGATGAGGTCCAGTACTTAGGAAGTGAGACAGCTGGTTAAAGCACTGTCGGGCCTTCTGCAGATAGTCATGAGACACACTGAAGCCCTGACCCAGCAGCACTGCCTCTAACAGGGTGTCTATAAGGGAAAAAATGTACCACATAAGTTGAGTTATTTTACAACCTTAAAGAAACTAGCATTGCTAAGTATCACCCTCACATGCCTGATAAACAATGGGAAGGTCTGTGGGGCCTGGATTGGACAGGGAAAGCCCTGTGAACAAAAGTGGCCTTTTTTTTTTTTTTTTTTGTCTGTTTTCCTGGCGCTACCTTACTGAAGTGTGTGTGTGTGTGTGTGTAGCGATGGTGTTTCCTGTGAGGTGGGGTGGCGCCAGTAATGGACTGAAGGCAAGCCAGTATGAATATGTACATGTGTATATATGTATATGTCAGTTTATGTGTATGTATGTACATGTGTTATGTATATGTATGTGTATGGGTCATTCTTCGTCTATTTTCTGGTGCTACTTCACTGACATGGGAATCGATGATCAAGTATAATAAATGAATGAATGAATAAATAAATAAATAAATATATGAAAATATATTATGAAAATATGAAAATATATATGGTGACTGAGTTTGGAAAGGTGTGTGAAAGAAGAAAGTTGAGAGTAAATGTGAATAAGAGCAAGGTTATTAGGTAC
>JAUUDY010552464.1:0-10375 GCA_032361765.1 Panulirus inflatus | reverse complement strand
GGTCATTCTTTCGTCTGCTTCCTTGCGCTACCTCGCTAACGCGGGAGACAGCGACAAAATGAAATAAATGAATAAATAAATAAATAAATAACATATATATATCTATATATATAAACCGATGGGATTGTCTATGTGTACAGTATAACGAGAGAGTTCTACACCAATGGACCCCATGACTTGAACTTTATTTACCATGGATGAGATCCTATTCTTTAGCAAGGCCAGCGTTTATGGCTCATGGCAGGAAAACTTAGAGCTCAGTGCAGACATCTTTGTGAGTTACGTGTTGTCGAATACTGTGTGTAGGAGGGAGGTGAAGGAGGGTTGGTGGACTGAATACCTGCAAGACACGCGTGTGTCAGACATGAAGGAAAGACTGTAACCTGACCCAGGGAAGGGAAATGTGTGTGTGAGAGAGAGAGAGAGAGAGAGAGAGAGAGAGAGAGAGAGAGAGAGAGAGAGAGAGAGGTGAGAGCTAAAGGTTCCCTCACAGACAGAAAGAGAACATAGACAAGCACATAAGAATCAGCTCTTAAACGTCTAAAACGTTGGTGGAAGAAAAAAGAAAACGAAACGAGTCGAAGCTACACGCACATCCATTAGAGAATAATGGAAAGACCAGCACATAGTGTTCTGCATTTGTTGAATACGTTCGCATATATCTCTCTCGTGTGCGCTTGCACGAGAATGGTGAGTGATCCAGTAAAACACGCCAAACCAGTTTCTTTTTTTATGAGAATTGATCAATATCCGCACTACATAAATCATCCTCCCATACTTGTTGTCTGCATCTGTAGACTCTGTGAGAAAAGGGTAGCGGCTGAATCACCTATTTTGCACTCGAAAGTGTCTTAAATTTCAATATTTTGAGCTGAAGTTGTTGACTGCAACATCCCTTATGAACCGACACTGCTGTTTAAGAAGTAGCTGCTATTAACATACATTTGAAACGGTGATATTTACACTGGTTTAAGCGCTACCAAACCTTTAGCTTGAGGAGTAAAAAAAAAGGGACTGAACCCTTGTGACTTATCTGGGAGGGCTGTTGAAGCGAACTATGGCTACCTGCATTGAGCAATACTCACTACGGTAGCAAATGCACAAGACTCTGCTCTTTGCTTCGTGGATGTTATCATTAGTATGAGAATTGGTATCCAACCCTCCACAGTAAATATGTCATCACGAAAAACATCACTTCATCTATACCCGTAACATCTTACAACGTCTTACTCTGCTGACAACTACATGTTTTACTTTCTTATACCATAATGTGAGTGAGTCGTGGAGGCGTTCATTTACTAGCTAAAAGATCTGTGAAAGGAAAGTCTCCATTTAGAGCAAACGTATGCAGTGGTCATTACCTTCCCTATTCGGAGCTGCCGCAGGTTAACGAGACATAAAAAAACATAGAACCAGGAACTGTGAAATCTCAGTAACAAACAGGACAAAAAAAATCCAAAATTTACTGTAAGAAATCTACAGCAAACGTCATATTTCATACTGCTAGAACAGATTATCTCACACCCCACATTGTAGAAGGATGGCACCAGTGTACGTCCCGATAGCTACTCACCCTGTGAGCAGTTTTATGAACGTAGTGTATGAAATTCCGCATTCTTTTGTTTTCTCCTTGACCAACACGTCTGTCTGCCTTTTGATCTAACCCATCCACGTCGGGACACATGAGGGGTGTTTTCATGACTGGGAAGTACGCTAGCAAAGAAAACACACAAGCTGGAGTTTGGAATTTAACTCTTGATACGTGTTGAGACCTTATAACCTTCCTTGCTACGTCCAATTTTGACTGTCTAAGCCCGTCCAGCAAGGCATTGCTCTCTTCAACTCCACACTGTATGCAGTGGGGGTCTCAAAGCATACCATAAGTGAATCGGTTCTACCCAGGATGATCCTTGTGGAGTTAAGGCCTCAGGATGATCCCAGGGGAGTTGAGGCCCCAGGATGATCCCAGGGAAGTTGAGGCCCCAGGATGATCCCAGTGGAGTTGAGGACACAGGATGATCCCACTTGAGTTGAGGACACAGGATGATCCCAGTGGAGTTGAGGCCCTAGGATAATCCCAGTGGAGTTGAGGCCCATCTTTTTTCCTCTCCTTAATAATCTGGAACAAATAACTGAATACCCATCTCCAGGGCCGATCATCAAAACCACTTCCTCAACACACTGGACTTCTTTTACACCTCCTGGACCCTCTCACTATACGTGTAATGATTGTGCTCCTGTAGGGTCTTCTCATCACGGTCATAAAACCATCCGTTCCATCTGAGCTCCTTCACTCATCATCTCCCTCGCGGAACGCCAACCTTAGCACTTTGGGAGGGCTCAGTGGTCATCCTTGCGCAGCTTTTATGGTGAGTTTCCTTGGGCCCAGGTCTGCTTTGCTGTTCGGAATGCCGCTTGTCTGAGATGAAGTCTTTGTGTCCCTTTGATTTTAATATTTATCTTCCCGGTAATGGTTTGGTTACTTACTTTTATCCCTGTTGCATTGAGGACAAAGCGTGCAGGGATAAGAAATTCTTCTGTTCTGTTGAATCTCATTATATCTTCACTACTGCTCGAGATTATCAAAAACCTGTCTTTCGCCAAACCAAACACGCCTTCGTGAATAGAATGCACATTGATTTGACCTTTACCCTCCGGTCCATGATTAAAAAAAAAAAAGCACCTCCACTAACTTCTCTAATTCAATCCATCCTCTCTTACCTACACTGATCAATCTAAAGTTATCTCTCCAGAAGTTAAAACCGCTCTCTTTTTTTTTTTACTCGGCAAAGTATTTTCTCTGAATTTGATTTGGATGATGCCATGCTAAATCTTCCCATCATCTCTAACTAAGCCAATGCCCCCTGACGCATAGCTTCCACCCACAAGGGCGTCCAAGTACTCTCGTAGTAACGAGGTGTTATGGTACAGATGGCATACCTCCTCGCGTCCTAGAAATGTGTGCTTCTGAGCTTGCACCGATCCTTGGTCGCCTATTTGGTCTCTATTTGGACACGTAAACTTTCCTTTCTTCTTGGAGTTGTGACGTAGTTTCGCCCACCCATACGGAGGGAGACCGCTACATCATGTCTAACTATCACTTCAATGCTCTTACTTTTGCTGCCCTTAAAGGCTCAACTCACTTCTTTATCCGTTTAGAATCATATTCTTTTCTCTCTCAGATTACAAGGATGACATTCGCCGTTTGGGTTTCAGCTCTAATCCTCCACTCTCAGAAATTCTGGTGAATAATTTCCAAAACATTTGATAAGCAGTTGCACAAGTATTTATTCTCTGGTCTTCCTTCTTTTGGTTTTTTGTTTTCTCTCCAGTCGTTCCATCCTAGACGCTGTCTGTGAAGTGACACCATCTCATCCTGTCAACAATGTTATCCCTCTGGGTTCTGTCTTGGCCCTTAGTCTCTTTCGTCTCTCCAAAGACGACCTTCCTCCAACCTGCCAGCACACTCCACTCTTCATACCTCAGCTCGCTTTCCCTCTCACTCTGTCTCCAATACCCATTCTACTTCTCGCACTGAACATACTTCTTTTCAATAGTCGCATATGTGCCGTATCTTGGAACGGCGAGGACGTAATCTAGTTAACTAAAATCAATTGTGCAAAATAAGGCAATTCCAGCCACTGTATTACTCTCAGACGAAGAGTTCCTTTTTCTGTGACTAATTTCCATTCTCATTCCTGAGGCTTTAAGCCTTTTACTTTAACCCCAAGTGTGTGTGTGTGTGTGTGTATACTACGTCTGAGTTTATATATTTTCCTAACAGTCTTCAGCTCAGTATTCACCTCTTCCTCGCCCTCAGAACGTCCTGAGTATCATCACCAGTTCGCTGTGTTCGCCATACATGTGTCCGGAATGTAATCTCCCACGAAGTGTGACCACTTGAACGTTCCTAAACATCATATTTAAACTTTGAAATTGTGATGAATGGGGGGTAGGTACACAAAGACAGAAGGAGGGTGCTTTCTCTTTTAGATTTTGGATGAGGTATTAGACATTGGTAATGGCTGCTCGAAATTGGCCGCTTTGGTATAAATCATCAGGGATCAGTTTGTATCTGCATTAGGAGCTGGGTGGGTTCCAGTGATGAAGAGGCGACCATAATTCAAGTGCCTGGCCCATTATCCCATAGTGATATATAGCTCATAGCACTGGAGGAGGGACACCCCCAATTTCCCCAGATCACCCTCCGACCCCGAGTAAATGACCTGGGCAGGAGGGCTTCTCACTGCGGCTAATCATAACATATATAATTTTTTTTTTTCTCTCCTTTCTTTTTATCGATGGCAAACAGGATAAGATTTTGATCAGCTGATGATCATGGCCGGCTGGAGGGGTTTGTTTTTTTTGTTTGTTTTTTCTTTTTTTTTTTTTGCAAGGGGGTGAGGGGGAAGGGAGTTCAAAGGTGCTAATCTTTCCGCTGGAGTTCATTTTTCGAATTACAGAGTTATCGGGGCTAATGCTCTAATTGAAATGATAACTACGGCTTGCTATCTGATACTAAGATGATGCCTTGTAAGCCCGGAATGACCTGGTAATGGTATACAGAGGTCTGGGTGATCTAAATAACATATCCGCGTGTAGTTATGGGACACGAGATTCCCCCCTCCCTACCTCCTTCCCTCGCCAAGGAAGAAATCACAGATCAGCTCCTCATAGCCAGAAGACATGCAACACGACGTGTATGTGCATAGACGATCTTCGCTGTTCACGTACTGGAAGTTTAGAGTCTTTAGACTGTGTCTACATGTTTTTACACATGTCAGCTGGTATGGATGAAATGATTACACACACAGTATATATATATATATTATCTATATCTATTTATCATACTTGATCGCCGTATCCCTCATCAGCGAGGTAGCGCCAGGAAGCAGCCGAAAAACAGTTCATCCACTCATGTGTGTGTATGTGTTTAAACGTTTGTGTGTGTGTGTGTGTGTGTGTGTGTGTGTGTGTGTGTGTGTGTGTGTGTATAAAAGTTTCGTTCATCTGAAGCACATTCCTCGTCAGCATCACTGCCCTCTTTGTCACTCCAATAGTTGGTTTCGTCCAGCGCATCCTGGACAGCCCCATCAGATTACATGAAATCGTACCCTCCCACATCTTGCGTCAAGACTGCCTTCTACCACTCTATCATTCCTGAGTTTCCCCTCTATCTCCACTTCTATTTATCCTTCAACATGTCGTGATCACTTTAAGTTTGGCTTGAGTGCTAGTTCCTCCCTCCTTTTTCGCCATCTCTCTCTCTCTCTCTCTCTCTCTCTCTCTCTCTCTCTCTCTCTCTCTCTCTCTCTCTCTGATTCATCTATCACGATGGGTTTCTGCCTCTCTCCCTCCTCAGTGCAAGCGTGGCTCGTTCTGTGTTTTTTTCTTCCCCTCTTTCGTGGCAGAGGTAAGACCTACTTTAATTCAAGCTTGACTTCTTCTCTCATTTACTCATCTTTGCCTTGTCCTTTCTCTAAGAACCGCGCATGTAGTTCGTACTTTCTCTGAACATATACTTTCTATTTTTCTATATGTAGCCTTTCCTTAAATCCAACTCTTATAAGGGAAAATGCTTGTTTAGATTCATGTGGTGTTTGCGCTCCTCAAGGCATCTAATCCTCTGCAATAAGTTTAGCTTGATGTTTAGCTTCGAATAGTTATGATCTATCATAAAGTTGCCCTACTGTTTAGCTGTGAATCAATATGATCAATCGTAAAGTTGTCTTAACGTTTAACTGCTAATGATTAAGATCAATCGTAAAGTTTCCCCTAATGTTAAGCTTCGAATCATTAGGATCAATCGTAAAGTTGTCTTAACGTTTAACTGCTAATGATTAAGATCAATCGTAAAGTTTCCCCTAATGTTTAGCTGCGAATCATTATGATCAATCGTAAAGTTGTCTTAACGTTTAACTGCTAATGATTAAGATCAATCGTAAAGTTTCCCCTAATGTTTAGCTGCAAATCATTATGATCAATCGTAAAGTTGTCTTAACGTTTAACTGCGAATGATTATGATCTATCGTAAAGTTTCCCTAATGTTTAGCTGCGAATCATTATGATCTAACGTAAAGTTATATTAGGGTTTAGCTGCGAATGATTGTGATCTATCGTAAGGTTGCCCTAATTTTCAGCTGAGAACGACTACAGTCTATCCCAAAATTATGATAGTGAGCCCTACCCTCTAGCCCTACCTAATAACAAAATCGTGTCGTATGAGTGTACAGCCTAAACAAAAAATATATCGTTATCTTCTCTACTAACTTTATCTTTTTGATCGAATGGTGGCTTTGATTAAACATATGAATACAATTATTCTTTGGCCAACTTACAGACATACAAAGAAATACAAAGGCATTCAAACAGCAAAAGAGCATTGGGTCGTTTCGAGGTTGTTTGTGATAGCAGAAGATATCAGTAACTCACAGATTAGTGTGGTAAAAGTTAGAAGACATACACATGATTCAGAGAGAATAACCTGTAAACATTTTATACACCTTCAACATGATTCAATGAGTTCGGGAGAAATCTACGTTAGAAATCCAACTGTTCATCTACGTGTAGTTGATATTGGGTGGCCACGATCTTCTTCTTCGTCGAGACCCTCCAGCCGATCTCCGAGGAGTGATAAGGTCTTATGCTAATATCCCAGTGTAGAAAATCTTGCCTCCGGTCCCATCTGATACTCGACCTGTTCACATTATCATAAAATCTTAGTATTTTCCTGCAGCAGTTGCTTGGGAAGAATCCTTCGTTCAGTCGCCTCTCGTCTCGGTTGAGGATTCAACATTCTATTCAGATTTTTTTTTTCTAACACACGTACGTATGCTACGTGCCTGTTGTAACACTGAAGTGAAATGTCTTGTTCTACCACTGTCCTCATAAATAATGCAATGGCTACTTGAAAGACGTTACAGATTACTATTCCAGATGCATCTGGTCAGTAACATGAAATATCTGGTTGGTGAGGGATACGTCGAGATGATACGGGGTCCCTCCTGTTGATAGCACCTCCCCACTTTTTCCGGCGTGATAAACTTCATGAAATGACACGGGGGAAGGGATCAAGGACTCTCACTTAACCTCCTTGAACGCCAAGGTCTTTGAAGATGAACTGCGGTAAATTGCCGGCTCAGGGAATTGGGCATGGTTGCCGGTGGATTAGTGAGCAAATGCAAACATAGAAGAATGCAAACACTTCGAAAATGAAAAAAAAGATGTCATTGGATTTCATCTATGTTGTTGTGATAGGGAAATAGAGAAGAATAGAGAAGACTTTTGAAGTACGATGCTTGGTGTGAAGGGAACAGAAAACGAAGAGATAGGGATAAAATATCTGTAAACGTTTATAATACAGAGAACAAAGACACAAATAACGTCAGTGATAGACTTGAAGTAAAGTGTTCAAGTCTCTTTCTTTAATAACGCAGTTGTGGTGCCGCTTTTAGCTTCTCTTGCTGGTAAGCTACACCGCAAGTTCACAAAACACTACTGAGATTAAAAAAAAAAAAAAAATAACTTGTCTTCAAAGTGCTTACCTAGGAATTTGTACCCATTACTAATGGTGAAATCACTCCTATCTAGTCTTGAAATAGCTGTTTTGATCAATACTGTTGATAGTTATAAACACCCGTATCAGATCACTTCTTAACCTTGTCGCGTTTTTTTTTTCCTTAGATCTATAAAGCTAAAGCTGTCTAGATTTGCCTCTCCGACCTAGAATCATCATGATTGCTCGGCGCTGTACTGCCTCTGTCCTCTGTTCTTATGTCTCTTGTGTGATTGACTTGCCAGAAGAATTGGACTACTACGCGAATCACCCTGCGAGGGAAGCCATGATAACAGCGGAAGTGAAGGGGTGAGGAGGGATCACACCAGCTGACAAGGAGACCTTGACAAAGAACACAGTATCCAAGGTAGGGAATGCATCTGTGAAATGCGAAGAGTGAGAGAGGAATAGTTCCTTACACTTGAATTCGAATGCCATATCCCAAGAAGCTTAAAGATGTACCTGATATCTTTTTCTTTTTTTTTCCACTGCGTGTACATACTTCTTCCTCGGCTTCAGGTCATCGGATGATATTCCAAGAAGAAACTAAGTTCGTAATATGATTCGGCTTTTTCCACCGCCGCTATGTGAAATGTTGGCTAGTTTCTCCTTTGTGATCCCTTGTTTTCCATTTGTCTAAGGCAGATCTTCCAATTCATCTCGTAAATTTACTTCCAGGTCTAGTGTCTTCTGTAAATAAGAACATTGTTGATGCACAACTTAGGCCATTTTCCAGTATCATTAACAAATATCGGAAAATAGAACAGGCCCATAGATTGACCCCAGCGGCACTCCACTTGTTATGTCTAACTATTCCAAAGCTCACACGTTAGTCACTACCCTTTACTTACGGCTACTCCACTAATTTTCTAATCACTGACGTTCCACACTATCTATACCATGTCACCTTAGCTTTAGTGGGTAATATTTGGTGAAAGAATGTATCGAATGCTTTTTGAGAATATTTGCAAATGAAGTGAATCATTTCGCTTTCTTCATACATGATGATTACGATATGAAATACTTCAAGCAGACTCGTCAGACATAGTTGATTGTGTTGAAAGCCATATTGGTATTCGTTCATTGCATGTTCTTGGAGTCGAATTATGGACACCAAGTGGAAGATAATTTTCCCTGTACAGACATTTCCAGTATGTGGGTCTGAGAGTAATTCTAATAGAGAGGAACTTTCTCTATAAGATACGGCTTATCGAAAATAGTTGTCGAGTGACCGTCTCTTTTTCTTGACACATTTTTGCATATATTTCCTCAACACGTTTCTAATCCTGTACTAGTTTTGTCACAAGCTACATCAATATCGCCTTCATCTTCAGAGTCATTCTGGTGTGTCTTGCCTGCAGCAAAATGAAGATCATTAACATCTGATATAGTATATTTTTTTTCTCTCCTCCTTCATGACTGTCGCTCTGGCCAGCAATAAAAGCAGTATTGATTGGTTACCTTAAATGTAACTTGTCGGTGATAGCCAGGACCGATACTCTCCTGCAACCGCAGCATTACCAGCGATACCATCGTTCGTAACGCGGCGAGAACAACGCCAGTGGTGGACTTGAAATAAGGTGTTCAGTTCTACTTTTAAAAGCGGAATATTCAAGTCGCTGCTTGGATTCCAAGTGAGTTCCATTAAGGCACTATAATGCGAGTGTAAGGAATGATTAGGTTCAGATTCACTGAAAAGGAATGCTTCCCACTGTGATGCTCTCGTGTTGAAATCATCCACTAGGATCGAATCCTGTTTATTATAAATTCCTACCGACTGTCATAAAATCCTTCATCGTCCTGTGATGTCTGTGTTGGCATCTTGTACATTTTCCCGCTATTTTCCTTGTGAGGCTTATCTGTCATCTCCAAGATATTGAGCTCGACATTACTAAATACCACTGGGTTTTTTTCAGATTCATTGATAAGAAGCTGTCACTTTTTTGTTTCCTTTTCACACTCCTAAGTCGTGTGTCTCAGAAATGCATCTTCCGACAGGAAATCCTAAGCATCTAATTAAGTTTCAGAAGTATCAAACAGACCATAAATTTCCTCCAGTGAAAATCGTCTTGAACTCTGAAAATTTGTTTGAGTACAATGTTCATGTTTGCACCCAAGATGCGAATAAAATGAGTCAGAATTGTTACGAGGGATGTGCTGGCGGTAGAAAATGTGGAGCAGCCTAACTGAGGAACCTACTTGAAATATACATTGAGGAAATCGCTCATGTGTAGGCCGTCTTTCGCAGATACACTGTAGTGTACACATGCTGCCCACATGATCAAAGAACTTTGCTCCATCACGAGAGCCAAAGTGGATTAATGTAATTATCAAAAGTGAGAGCCTTAGTGAGGCAGGGATTCTTGTTGCCGACCCTGTGACGTATTCCTGAAAGTAAAATGGTACTGATTTTACACTTGAATTTACAGCTGAATTTACACTTAAATTTACGCTTGAATTGATCAGAGCTTTTTGATAATTACAGATAGCTGACCTTCAAGAACAGAATGTTCTACCTTGCTGTTAAATGAACAATGATAATAAAAAAATTTATGTGATGCAAGCCTTAGATATTGTACATATCTATTCTTCAGTTTAAAGATTACTCTATGAGGGTGTACCTGTGCACTTGTATATGGGTGTAAGCCGGGAGGCTACATTGTCACAACACCTGTTACACCTGCACTAGTGTGTCTATAGGCCAGTGTATAAGTTAAGGTGTGTTCTGGGCCAGCTTACCCTCTGTGTGTGTGTGTGTGTGTGTGTGTGTGTGTGTGTGTGTGTGTGTGTGTGTGTGTGTGTGTGTGTGTGTTTTTGTGT